>PVIY010039069.1:0-23413 GCA_004026745.1 Myrmecophaga tridactyla
CGATGCCTCACGCAACGTCTACCGGATCATCAGCTTCGGGGGCGCCAAGGTGCACCCCAAGTCTGGGGCTGGGGTCCAGGGCCGTCCCTGCCCTGCTGGGCGCTCACAGCCAGGCCCCCCGGCCGGGGAGGTGGGGGTGGGGCGCCCGGGTGTGACTTGCCCCTGCCCACCCTCTGACCTTGAACTTGGCCCCCCCCCAGGCCATTATCAACAGCACCGTCACCCCCAACATGACCTTCACCAAAACCTCCCAGAAGTTCGGGCAGTGGGCGGACAGCCGGGCCAACACCGTCTACGGCCTCGGCTTTGCCTCTGAGCAGCACCTGACACAGGTGGGCCTAGGGGCCACGGGGGTGGGGGGCGCTGGGTCTCCATTCTTCTCCTGGCCCTGCCCTCCCACCCCCCAATGGCAGAAGGGCTTTGGGTGGGCTCCAGGCCCCTAGCGGGTT
Source organism: Myrmecophaga tridactyla (assembly GCA_004026745.1). NCBI lineage: Eukaryota > Metazoa > Chordata > Mammalia > Pilosa > Myrmecophagidae > Myrmecophaga > Myrmecophaga tridactyla. The sequence goes on from PVIY010039069.1 coordinate 450, forward strand.
CCTTGGCTCTGCCATCCTCGCGCCCCAGTTTGGGCCACACTTTGGCCTTCTTGGGACACAACCCATGAAATGGGACAGCCCGCCCTGGTGCTGTCACAGCCGCCCCACCCCCCCACCCCACTCCTGCCTTTATGATTTATTTGATGGCTCCTGCTGTTTCCATGAAGGTCGGGACGGGTTCCTATTATTCTAGAAGCTTTCTCCCTCAAATTTAGGTCTTGGGTTCAATCCTGGGGGTGGTGTGAGAACGGAACTCAGGTTTACTTACCGCCTCCCCCCTGCCGAAACTCATCTCTTTGCTCTTGGGCCATTTTGCGAACCTTTTCCCCTTGCCCAATTGTACTGGCACCTTTGCACCAAGTGGCTTGTGTGTGTTTTCAGATTTTCTTTAAAAACTAATTGTTAACTTTAGGAAATTTATTTTTGAATGCAATTTTGCTGAGATACATTCACACACTACACAACCCATTTAAAGTGTACAGTCACTGCCTCACAGGACCACCACTAGCCACGCATTCATAGGAAGTTTATTTTTAAATGAAAAAAAAAGTATTGCTTGCTCTAAATGGTGGTAAAAGGAAAGGGAAAACGGGGGGGGGGGGTTGATTTCTCATTGCCACCTGATACCCACCCTGATCTTTGGGGTATTGTTCCCCCAGACCCGCCCCCCCCCCACCTTGCAGTGTGTGAGATGAGGGGCTAGGCAGAGTTCCACAGGCCTCCCCCGAAACTGAGGGAGCTGATGCTGGGTGGGGGTGACCTGGCAGGGCCCTGATGGGAGGGCTGGGAGCTTGTTGATTGACTGTCTACTGTCCCCCCCGGCGTCCCCAGTTTGCCGAGAAGTTCCAGGAAGTGAAAGAAGCAGCGAGGCTCGCCCGGGAGAAGTCCCAGGATGGCGGGGAGCTCACCAGCCCAGCCCTGGGGCTTGTCTCCCATCAGGTCAGACTCCAGCCCCAGTACCCCGGAATCAGGCAGGCACTCAGCTGGCATTGAGGGTCCCATCGCTGAACTGTGTTAGGGCCCTAGAGGTGTCCAATTCCGAATGTTCTAGGATGATAGAACATGTGACCATTGGCAGGGACCCTGGAGGAGGGGGGCAGCAGGGGAACCCTGCCATAAGGGGTGGGGCCCAACCTGGGGGTGGGGGAGGGGCCCACTGCAGGGGCAAGTGACAGCCCCAGCTCAGGTGGTGCGTGCACAGGGAGTTTGTGAGATGGCCTGGAAAACTGCAAGCTGAAAAAGCAAAGGGGAAAAGTAACTGAAGGCCTTTGGGCCTTTTCCCCCCATTCATTTATTCCCTACCATTCTTGAGCACCTACTGTAGGCCAGGCATGGGGGTGGGCACCAGGGGTGTGCAGACGAACAGTGGCCCCGGGATAAGCAGGAATCCCGCTTGAGGAGGCTTCCTGGGGGCGTCCGAAATGGGCTGTTGGACTCGCCCCCGGAGCAGCTCGGTGGGTTCAGGCCTCTGCCCCTTGGGCACTGTTGCGCTCTCCGTGTTTGCTCCCGGGGCGGCTGGTGAGGACCCCGACCTCAGGGACGGATCGCCATGGCCTTGTAACGCGGCCTTGACCCGCCGTGAAGGGCCCCCGTGACCGCGCCCTTCCACAGGTGCCCCCAAGCCCCCTCGTCAGCGCCAACGGCCCCGGCGACGAGAAACTGTTCCGCAGCCAGAGCGCCGACACCCCCGGCCCCACCGAGCGCGAGAAGCTCAAGAAGATGCTGTCGGAGGGGTGAGGTTCAGTGGGCTGCGGGTGCGGGGTGGGCATAGGAGGGTGGGAGAAGCGACCCGGGCCCATGCGGAAGACCCCGGGAAGGGAGGTTTCCACCACCCCCTCCCGTCCTGGCCACGCCCCATTATCGTTGCCACGCCCCCACACATTTGCCACGCCCACCGTGCTAGTCCCGCCCCCACCCCGTTCTGACCCCGCCCCAAGAGACGAGGCCCTCTGATCTGACCACGGTTCTTCTTGGGCTGATATCACGCCCCTCCCTTAGCCCTGCCCAGGCCACGCCTCATGGAACCACGCCCCCGATACAGGCCCCGCCCCACCCGACCCCACCTCCATTTTGCCACGCCCCTCCAGACCACGCCTCCACGCGAGACCCCGCCCTGCCCCATGTCGGCCCCGCCCCTAAACAGGCAGGACCCTGTGGCCCCGCCCTCAAGCCTATAATACCTGTTTCTGGCCCCGCCCCCAAACCTATAATACCCATCCCCGGGGCCCACCCCACCCACATAGGCCCCGCCCCCTCCAAGCGTGCCGGCCGTCCGCAGCTCGGTGGGCGAGGTGCAGTGGGAGGCCGAGCTCTTCGCGCTGCAGGACAGCAACAGCAAGCTGGCGGGCGCCCTGCGAGAGGCCTCCGCGGCCGCCGCGCAGTGGAGGCAGCAGCTGGAGGCGCAGCGCGCCGAGGCCGAGCGCCTGCGGCAGCGGGTGAGCGGCATCCCGGACCCAGGGCCCGCGCTGCGAGCCCGGTCCGGGGCCATGTGCGCTCCCGGGGTCTGCAAACCACCCCCCGTCTGAATTGTTCCCCGGGTGGGGGCGGTTGACGCGGGAGGTTCGATTGTCCGCCCTGGGCGACCTTGGGGTCGGGAAGCCCCGAGAGGGGATAGACTGGGGGGCTGGGGCTGAGCTCCCCACCGCGCAGGTAGCCGAGCTGGAGGCGCAGGCGGCCGCGGAGCCCCCCGCGGTGGGCGAGAAGGAGGGGTCGGGGCAGGCGTTGGAGCAGCTGGAGGCTCTGGTGCAAACCAAGGACCAGGAGATCCAGACGCTGAGGACCCAGGCTGGGGGCCCCCGCGAGGTCCTGGACGCTGCTGAGCGCGAGGAGACGCAGCAGAAGGTGCAGGTGTGTGGAGCTGCGTCCCCTGGGCCCGAGGCCCCCCAGCCCGGGGTCTCGGCGTCTGCATTGGGAAGGTTCCGCGGGCACTTTCCGTGAGCCCAGCACGCGAAGGCGTCAAGGGACCTGGCGTCCCCAAAAGGGTCCTGGAGAGAGAAATCGGGGGACGGCTGCCTGTGGGCAAGGGGGAGCAGCACGTGCAAAGGCCCTGGGGCAGGGTGGAGTTCAGGTGTTCAAGGACCTGGGAGGCTGAGTCAAAATGAGCAAGAGGGCGGGTGGGGCCGCCCACGTGGGAGGAGCGCGAGGGGAGGGAGGGAGGAGCGCGAGGGGAGGGAGGGAGGGGCGCAAGGCGGGGAGGGAGGGGCGCGACCGGTCGAGGTTGGGGGGAGCGGCAGCGCGACTGTGCCACTTCCCTGGGCAGGAGGAAGAGGCTTGAGTCTGGGGCAGATTGAAGGCTGCAGGGGGCGGCGGGGGCCACGAGGGTCCGTGGGGATGGCCTTCCGAGGCTGAGAGGGTTCCCAGCCGTGGCTGCCCTCTCTCCGCAGGAGCTGGAGACACGTACGGCCGAGCTGGAGCACCAGCTGCAGGCCACGGAGCATGGCCTGGAGGAGGCGCGCGCCGAGCGGGAGCGCGCGCGGGCAGAGGTGGTGCGGGCCACGCAGCTGCTGGACGTGAAGCTGTTCGAGCTGAGCGAGCTGCGGGAGGGCCTGGCCCGCCTGGCCGAGGGCACACCCTGAGCCCCGCCGCGGGTCCTGGCCTTTAGGGGCACGACTCCTGGGGTGCGGGCCAGGCTGCAGGTGCAGAGCTGGGGCTCATCTGCCCTGGCTGGAACTGGGGGCCAGACTCAGCTGGACTTGGCCCGGGCTCTGCCCCGGCTCAGCCCCAGTCCTGCTCACTCAGGGCTCGGGGTTATTATTGAGCTTTTCATTGTGTAGAATTTTTAGAACCCCTGGGGCACATGCTGGTGCCCAGATTACATGTACCAAGTGTGACTGTGTGTGTGTGGTGTGCAGCTACTCCGGGCCTCTCCCCACTGCGGCCTGCACCTGCAGGCAAGGACAGAGCTCAGGGGCTCTGCTGGGCTGCGGCGACTGCCCCTTCAGACCCCAGCTGTGTGCTAGAGCTCCAGCTACCACCCTGGAGATGCCGGGGTCTGGGAAGCTTCTAGAACACATCTTGGATTTCCTTGCAGCTGTATTGTGACAGACAGCTGGTGTATGACCTCTTCCCTGGTGAGGACACAGCCCAGAGAGGGTCTGCCCTGGCCTGAGGCTGCACCGCAGCAGCTTTGGGGCCAGCCCTATGGGACACAGACCCAGGAGGAGGATGGCGGAATGAGCTGGGGGTTCCGGGAAGCGAGGTGGCCACACCCTCCTCCCCTGCCCTCCACTCTCCAAAAGAGACCAGGGAAGGCAAAAGACTGGTTTATTGAGCACCTACTATACACAACATCCCTGTGAGACAACACAAATCCCAACTGTCTCTGCCAGGGGCAGCCAAAGCCAGCAGGAGCCCTGGCTGGGGTCTCCGTGGTGAGCTGTGTGTGGCTGATTCAGCTGGGCTTGGCCCCAGGGAGGGTCCCCGTCACCTTGTTCAATGGAGGAGCCCCAGGCGGGGCCCTGGGTGGGTGGGGGGGGACCATGGGGGACCCAGGCCAGGTCCTGGGTGGATGGGTGGGGGGACCATGGGGGACTCAGACTGGGCCCTGGGCCCCAGCTGGGTGTCCCTGGTGCACGGCCCCACTGGCCTTCTGCCGCCGCAGTGTCTGCCCCACGGCATCTTTGAAGCGCCGGTTCTTCTGCCTGATCTTGGCCAGTTCAGCCTTGCGCTTAGCCTCCAGGTCAGGGTCCTGGCACAGGCAGGGGCAGAGATGGCCGCTGAGTGGCCAGCCCACCCCAGGGGACCCCCCGGCCCCTACCCCAGCAGCCCCTCACCTTCCCCTCCAGGATCAGCTGCTTGCGCTTGTTGATCTCCTTCTTCTCGTCGAAGTTGGCGGCCTCCAGTTTCTGGGGGGGGGATAGAGAGGAGCAGGAGAGGCCAGTCACGGGGCTGGGGGGTTTGGAGGGGCTCTAAACCCACCCAGTGTAGGGAGGGTCCTAGCCCTGCCCGTCCCCACACTCACAATCTCACATTCCCGCCGCACCACGTTGACCTGCGTGAGGATCTGCAGCACCTGGGCCTCCTCCACCGAGAAGTCCTCCAGCTTCTTCCCTGTGGGGGTGGGGGCAGGGGTGTCACAACAGGAATGGGACTTTGGCTGCGGAGTGAGTTCCCCGTGCAGGGGGGTAGACAAGACTGCCTGGTGATAACAGGGTCCTGGGGCACCTCAGGGAGACACAGGTGGACAAAATCGAACCCCCCCCCCTTTGCTCCAGTGTCAGGTCTGACCGTGAACACATTTACTTCTCGGGCCTGCTGCCATCTGTCTGTCTGCTCTGGAATGGTGGTTCCCGGCTTTGGCCTCAGGTGGAACCACTCCAGGGCATGTACAAGCAGCCCAGGGCCCCTGGCACCACGGTGACAGTCCCACGGGCCACCGAGCACCCGGGTGTGGCTGTCCGTGACCCACCCTGCCCCCACTCACTGATCTGCTCCTCGATGGCGTGCAGCAGCTGGATGTCATATTGGGTCACCAGTGTGATGGCCATCCCCTGCCGCCCTGTGGGGAGCCACCAGTCGCTTGAGTGACAGTGACAGGGAGGGGCAGCCCGAGCAGGGTCCCCCCATACTCTGAGGGTGGCTTGGTGTCCTCTCAAGGTACAAGAGGAGCTTGGGGGGCTGAGGAAGCAGCCCTCTCGCCAGCCAGTGTGGCACCGTACACAGTGGCTGACGAAGATGCTGATGTCCCTCTGGTGTGGCTGCCAGGGAGCTCAAGTTAAGTTACATCAGTGAGAAGCCCCACAGGGCCTCAGCCGAGAGCTCAAGGCTTGTTTCTGAGACAGTGGCTGGCTCTGGGATGGCACTTGACAGCTGATGAGGCTGTTCTGGTGGGGTATGTGGTGGGAGCCCAGGAAGCATCACATCCTGTCACTGGAGGACATGGGCAGGCCAGAGGGAGGCATGACCTGCCCCAGCTACAGGGCCAGGAGAGAAGGGCTCATCCCTCTCCAGCCATGAGAAGATTTCCTGGTTCCGCTGCCCCTCTCCAGTGGGCTGGAGGCAGACAGAGGACGCCCAGGGTCCTGGGCCAGGGTCCCAGTGAGGAAGGGCTGGGGGTCGACGTGGTGCTTAGTCTCGCAGGACCCACGAGCAGACCCCAAACTGACAGCCCACCCCTGCGGGCCTCGTGAGCTGCTTTGCAGGCAAGGGGGGCTGGGGTGCGAGGTGGGGAGGGGGCCGTGGGCAGTGGGCCACACCTGTAGGGGACAGCCAGCACCACCCCGCTCACAGGGAGACCTGAGCACCCCACCCTGGCGAGGGAAGGACCCCCTGCCAATTCACAACACCGCCTGTCTGTGGGCTGCATCCCACCCAGGGCCAGCTCATGACTTAGCCTCCTCGACATACAGGGACCAACTGCTCCAGAAGGCCCCTGGTCCCACCTACTGCCTGCCCACCTGGCAGGCCACCCTCTGCCCTCCACCCTCCCTTGCATGAGCTGCCCGGCCCCCTGCCCGCCCTCCCGCCCTCCCCCTCCCCCTTACCTGCGCGGGCCGTCCGGCCAACTCTGTGGATGTAGATCTTGGGGAGCCCAGGGGTGTTGTGGTTTATGACAACCTGCACTGCGGGGATGTCGAGGCCCCTGCAAGCGGAAGGGGCTCAGCCTGTTGGCCAGGTGAAGGGGCCGAGGCTGGGACGCACCCACGCTTACCTGGCGGCGAACCTGGGCCGCCGACCCTGCCGTGGCCAGGCCGCCTGTCCTCAGGCCCTCAGGGATGCCACACACTGCCCTGGGGAAGGGGACCCCGGGGCCCTGGCCACTCACCGGGAGGCCACATCTGTGGCGATCAGGATCCGGTAGATGCTGGACTTGAACTTGGCCAAGGCGGCGAAGCGTTCTTTCTATGCCGGGTTGGGAAAGCAAGGGGGCTCAGGCTGCGTCTCGGCATGGGGACAAGCTGGGTGTGGGTGGGCAGTGGGGAGAAGGGGCAACAAGGACGGCTGGAAGCAAGTTCCCAGCAGAGGGTATGGCCAGGGCGAAGGCCCTGCGGCTGGCGTGGGGCACAGGGCCCGGCCTTACCTGCTTCATCATCGAGTGCAGCGCCACGGTGGGGAAGCCGAACTTGCGGAGCATCATGCACAGAACCTGGCAGGTCCTGGAGGTGAGGACACGCCCGTCAGCCCCTCCCGTCCTGTTCCCCCCAGAAGCCAAGCAGGGGGCCCCGCACAACTCAGGAAGGGGGAGGGTGGCCGGTGCGGGAGGCTCTGCTGTCACCAAACTCTGCCACCCACGGGAGGCAGAGTCGGGAGACAGGCACTGAGAGAGACCAGATAGCGTCACGTAAGCTGCTGGGTCCCGCCGTGCCTGACGGCCACTTTCTTTACCAGAAAAGCGAAGGGCTTTCCTTGGGAAACAACCAGTTAGAAGCCAAACCAAAGGCTCCTTGGCATAGGATGGGGCAGCCAACCTGTCTCGTGCCAGACCAGCCTCCGGAAGGAGCCGATGTGAAGTAGCCTGAGAGGCCCACGGGCTAGGTGCGGGCTGGACATCTGTGCATTAGTGACACCCTGGGCCACGGAAGCTTCCCCGGGGGGTTCGGGGCCTCAAGGGCTGCTCGGCAATAGAGCTACAGAGAGGCTGAGGCATCAGTGGGGTCCGGCCTGCCCTGGGCTGGGTGACCCGGGTTCACGGCCTGACCCCGAGCTTTGCTTTCAGCCAACTGCCTCTGTGTGCCCAGACTGTGCCCAGGCTCCAGGAACCTGCTGCCCAGCCCAGGGCTGTGGCCTCGGTGTGGCTGCTGGGGAGAGACCAGGGCGCTGGGGTCCCGAGGCCTGGGCGGGGCAGCCTGCTCACTTGCACGTGCGGGTGAAGATGACGATGGCCCAGTCCTTGTGCGCGTCGTGGAAGGTCTGGACCAGGTGGACCAGGTAGGCGTCCTTGACCTTCTCGGGTACCAGCAGGTAGTGCTGCTCCAGCTGCTCCACCGTGCTGACCCTGGCATGGGCGGGGCCGTTGAGCTCAGTTTCTCTCCTGCCCTGCTTGGTCTACGGTTCTGGAACGCCCATGACCCCCCAGCCATCCCCCCACCCCGGGCCCCCGGGACTCACGGGGCCTGGGCCTCCCAGAAGAAGGGCTGGTTGGTGGCCAGGCCTTGCAGCTCCCGGAGCGTGTCGGTCAGCGTGGCGCTGAAAAGCAGCGTCTGCCGCCGGGCTGGCACTGCCCCAAGGATGGCTTCCAGGTCCACGGTGAAGTCGGTGCAGCCCTGCTCCAGCAGCCTGTCAGCTTCGTCCAGCACCTGCCCGGCAAATGGGAGTGAGGCCCATAAGCCAGGGCCACCTGCCTCCCGGGAGTGTCCTCCCCACGCCAGTCTCAGCTGCGTGCAGCCCCGGCTGCTCGGTCCCCCGGGCTGCCCTCCTCTCGGTCCCTAGCACTCTGCTGGGTGGTCCATCGTTGCTGGCAGGGGGAGGGGGACGACACGGATCTGAGCCCCCCACGTGAGGGCTGAGCCCGGCCTGGGGCCAACGAGCCGGCTCACCAGGAAGCGGATCTTCTTGATGCTGAAGGTGCTGGAGCTGCGGAGGTGGTCGGCCAGGCGCCCCGGCGTGGCAATGACCACATGGGGCCTCCGGGAGAGCTCCAGGGCCTGGGCCACCATGTCTGTGGGCGGAGGAGGAGCGCGGGCTGGGTGGGGCTCTGAGGACGCTGGGGGTCCCAGGCCCGGAGACCCCCGGCCCCCCCTTACCCATGCCGCCAACGATGGTGCAGTCTTTCAGGCCTAGCGGCTTCCCCAGGACCCGGAACTGCTCAGCGATCTGGTAGGCCAGCTCCCTGTGGGTGCACAGGCACCGGACTGAAACTAGAACAGCGCCAGTCCCTGCCTCCCGTCCCCACCCTGTTCCAGGCCTCCTCCCAGCCTCCCGACTCACCCACGCCAAGTCCCTTTAGCTCCCTCTAACTCCACCCAAACTGGCACCTGCCCCTACCCCAAACTTGCATCTCCTCCACGGTCCCCTTCCCAGTAACGGCCTTGCTAGTCACCCCCATGCCCAAGTCAGAGAAACCCGAGCACCAGCCTCCTCTCCCCTGCCCAGTTCCCTCCTCCCTGCCCCAAAGTCCCAGCTCTACCTGGGCCCCCTCCCTGGCTTGTGGCCTGTTCTCCGGTCTTGACCCTTCTGCTCACACCTCCCGAACAATTCCAAAACCTTGGCCTGGCACTCGAGGCCATTCATGAGCTGCCTCCACCACCTTTTTGTTACCTTTTTCTTACACCCCTGCATAGATACACTTGCGGTTCCTTTGGTCTACACTGCTTCATCCCCATGTGACCCTTTGGCATCCTTCACACAGAGCCTCCCGCGACCCCTCTCCTCAGATCTAATTAAATGCACACTGCCTGGCACTCAGCTTTAGCTGCTTGTCACGGGACCTGTCCTTTCTTTTCGTGCCAGTCAATGGCTGGGTCGTACTGAACACTCTTATTTTTCACTGTATGGATCTCTGGGCTTCTCTGCTGAGGCTCTGGCCTCGATGCCTGACCCCACTTTGCACATGGGAAAAGTGTGGCTCAGAGCAGTGAAGGTACCTGTCCCAGAGAACACAGTGAGTTAATCACACCCAGGGTGTCCGTGGGGGGCTTACCTGGTGGGAGTCAGGACGAGGCAGAAGATGCCGTAGGGGTCCTCAGACAGCTTTTGCAAGATGGGCAGGACAAATGCTGCCGTCTTGCCGCTGCCTGTCTTGGCACAGCCCAGGCAGTCCCGACCTGGGCAGGGGAGGACAAAGCAGCAGGCACACGCTCCAGGTATCAGCAAACAGTTCCATGCGGCAGTTTAGGACAACCAGCGTTTAATAAGTAGTTACTGCAAACCCTGCCCCAGCCTGTATCCTTTAAGTTCCCGGCATGTGAGCAATCACCATATAAAGAAGAGACCATCACCAGCCCCATTTAATAGAAAGAAATACTGAGTCTCATGGACTTGCCCAGGACAGAGCTGGTGACTAGAACGACTGGAGAGAACTCATGTCCATCTGACCCAAGATGCCGTGCTGCTAGCCACCACCTCATTCTCACTCCTCCTGGAGCATCCGGGACTGGGAAATCTGGAATGCCCTCCCCCAACCTGCATCCTATACTCCACGGCGCTTCCTTCACTTTCCTTTTATGCAGTGCCTCAACTTGTTACATCCTAAAATGTCCCCCCAAATGAGCACTAGGTCTACACAAACAACTCTCAATACTTTTTAACTGGACACTGAGTACAAAGACTGGGCTGAAAGCAGTCAAAAACTGAAGTTCCCAGGACGTCTTAAATTGCAAAACCGGGTTGGGCAAGGAAAATGGGGAGAAGGACGGTCAGGGGACTATGTGGTCCAGGATCCAGCACCAATTTTGCCAGCCTCAGTTTCCTCTTTTGCAAAACAAAGACAGTAGTTCCCGCTCTGCCAAATCCCACAGTACTATTGACAAGTCACTCATCAAACCCGATCTGTGCTCCACACTTAGGAAAGTTCACAGAGGTTAGGCCACTTGTCTGCAGACACGCAGCGACTGAATCGTGCAGTCTAAACGGCATCGCAGTACTGGGTGCCTCCGGAGCCCAGGCTGGCCCGGCACGCCAAAGGCTGGTCCTCGCCTCGGGACCGGCCACGGGCAAAGGCTGCGAGAAGGGAAGGGGGGCGGAGAGAGGCGGAGGGTGAGGAGTACTCACCCTGCAGGATGGCGGGGATGCAGCCGAGCTGCACGGGCGTGGGCTGCTTCAAACCCAGCTGCCGACACTGTTCCACGAGCCACGAAGACAGCCCGAGTTGCGCGAAACCTGCCATCCTCGCCGCGAGCCGGGGAACCCGGTGAGCCGCGCTTCCGGCGCGTGCCAATGGCGTCACGAGAGCCTATTCGTTCATTGGTTACTCCTCCTTCAGCTTACTCGACCATTCCCGGCCTCCACCGCCTCTTTACCACGTGTCCCCGAATTCCAATGGCTCGCAGGCCCCAGCTAAACTACAATTCCCGAGATGCCCTGCGAGATGCGCTTGGGTCTTCCGCCCCCCCTACTTCGGCTTACGAGCCTCCCATTGGCTCAGCGCTCAGCCTCCCGGAACAAGGAAAACTACACTTCCCGTTGTGCTCCGCGGTGGGCGCCTGCTTCCGGCCGACGTGTCCCTCCGGAAGAGGAGCGGGTGAGTTTAGGAGATGGCGCCCCCGGCTCCCGGCCCGGCCTCCGGCGGCCCCGGCGAGGTGGACGAGCTCTTCGACGTGAAGAACGCCTTCTACATCGGTAGCTACCAGCAGTGCATCAACGAGGCGCAGCGGGTGAAGGTGCGGCCGGGGCGGGGGCCTCCCGGGCGGAGGCCGCTTCCTGGTGATCGCGGGCCGCGCTCGCTTCTCATAATTCCCCCTCGTCCGCTCGCGGCGGTTTCCCTCCGCTCGCCCCTTCAGAGCGCGCCGGGGCATTTCCGCTGTTCCGTCAAAAAACCCGAGGCGGCACTACTTCCTGTTCCTGAGCGCCCACTCTGCGCCCTGCAGGCGTTTGAGTTAGGAGCAGTGTGTAGCGCTCTAACGAGGGTGACGGTGAATACAGTAGTAACAGCGTAACGAACCCTGAGTCCCTTAGCCGAGCGCCCGTTCAGTGCCCGCGGTGCGTTCACCTGTGAGGTGGGGATGTCTGTCCTCATTGTACAGTTGACAGCGCGAGGCTCCGGAAGGAAAGTGGCTTTCCCGAAGCTACCCTGCCCGACTAGTCCGGTTGTTTCTCCCAAAACTCTCTCCTTCACTTGCTTGTTCACGCATTCATTCCTTATTGAGCATCTCTGGGTGTCTTAGTTTCCTAGGACTGCTGTAACAGAGTGCCACAAAATGACTTAAAATGACAAAGATTTATGGATTTATGATGTCACAGTTCTGGAGACCAGAAGTCCGCAGTCAAGGTGTGGGTAGGGCCGGGCTGCCTCTGAGGTCTGTAGGGGAACCTCTGTTCTGTGCCTGTCCCCTGGCTTCTGGTGGTGGCTTGCCAGCAATCCTTGGCGTTCGTTCTCCTCTCTGTGTCAGATCTCCTCTTATGCAAACAACAGTCATGTGTATGGGCTCAGCTTAAGTGTCTAATTCACCTGTCATAACCTTATCTCTGAGTAAGATCATTTCCTGAGGTGCTCAGGGTTGGGACTGCAATATATCTCTTTGAGGGATGCCATTCAGTTGTGCGAGCATGGCTTGGTCAAGGTGGAAGAAGCCAACCTGGGCCTCTTTATTGTGGTCCAAATGGGGTGAATGGGGGGGAGGACAGAGAATGAGGTGGTCATAGTAGGAGTTTGCAGTTTTTTCTGAAGGCACGAGAGACTGCTGGAGCCCTAAGGCGGCAGAGGGCTGGGGAGGAATTTGCCTTGTTTCTGGCACCTGCTCTATTCACCTGATTTCTCTGAGTCAGTGTCCCAGACCTCAGGAAGCTGTTAGGATTTGTGGAAACAACATTTGCATAGTTGTTGTTCTCTGTTGCTGCTGAAGCAAATTCATACCAACTTAATAGCTTAGAACAGCACGAATGGAATCTCTCTCAATTTTCATAGGTGAGACATCTGGCCTGGGTCTCACTGGGCTAAATCAAAGTGTAGATGGGGTGTGTTCCTTTTTGGAGACTCTGGGGGAGAATCTGCTTCTAGGCTTGGGATGGTTACGTCAGTGTATCAACTTGGTCAGGTTATGGTGCCCAGTTGTTTTGTCAAGCAAGCACTGGCCTGATTGCTTCTGGGAGGGTATTTTCTGGATCTGAAGCATTAGACAGTTGATTGCATCTACAGCTAATTGTGTCTACAATCAACAAAGGTGATTGCTTTCAGCAATGAGAGAAGCCTCATCCAATCAGTTGAAGGCCTTGAAGGGAGAACTGACGGGATTTCTGCAGTCAGAAGGAAGAATTTCCACCTCTGCCTCTACCGGCCTTTGTCAGGGAGTTCATGGAAACCTTCATTGCATTCCCAGCTTGTGGCCTGCCCTATGGAACTCAGACTTGCTACCCTACGGTCACAAGAGCAGGTTCCTGTCACGTATCTCTTAATATTTACCTTTGTACTTATCCATCCTGTCGGCTCTGCTAGACCTCGGCTGACATGGGCTAATTCAGGTTGATTCTTGTGGGACTGAGGTGTTTCCTGACTGCCGTCAGCTGAGTCCACCCCCCGACCCCCCGCTGCTCTCTGGTCCTCCCCTCCGTCTCAGATCCCACAACGATGTGGCAAATCCTTCTCTGCTTGGAATCTCCTGACCTTTCCTCCTGCTGAATCCCTTCCGTGTCCCACTGAGCAAATTCCCTGTTGCACATGTGGTCTGACAGGGCCCCCCATGTGAGCCACAGAGCCCCTCCTGCGATGTGTCAGCTGCTCGCCGGTGCCAGGCTCAGGGTGCGGCCCTCTGGGCCTTGTCTGGCCTCCCACCACATGAGGGGCTGAATCCTACCCCCCCGCAGTTTGGACATGTTGGTCGTGTCTGCGTTCTGGGGGTGACGCCCCATTGTAGACGTCGTTTCCCCAGGACCAGGGCTCGCCGGCCCCTAGCCGTGGAACACACAGGCTTCTGGGAGTAAGCATCGCCTGGCTGGTGCCTTGATTTTGGACATCTCCTGACTCAAAACCGTGAGCCTGTAAATTCCCGCTGTTTAAGCCGACCCAGCTTGGTGTTTGTTTTAGTAGCTGGGAAACAAGAACACACTGTGATTGTGTTTGACTCCCAGCTGGGAGCTTGGATTCCTCTCTGCTCTGCTCTCTCTGGGATAGGCCAAGCCCCTGCACTGCTTTGAGCCTCAGTTTCCCCTTCTGTCAGACGAGGTAATGGCACCTATACCTAGAGTTGTTTTGAGGTTTGGAGTCGCATTCATGCTCACCTTCCAGGGCCCCCTCTGACATTGAAGTGAACTTGCCATGTGAATCTTCTCACTTCCTAACACGCAAACCTTATCTCAGCCCCAAAGTGCAACGTCACTGGGGCCCGCCCTGTGGGGACGGGGCTGCAAATGCCCACTTCTCACTGGTGGCCGCTGGTGGCCGGTCTCTGAGCCGCAGGCCTGCTCCGTCGTGGGGGGACACCGAAGACAGGTCAGCACAAACTGAGACCTCCCTGGTGCATCCCAAAGAACATGGTGCTGTCTTCTCTGGGCCGGTCGTTGGGAATGGACACTGGGGCCACGGGAGCCTCTTGGGCACTCTGTGGTGGGGGGAATTGGCCTCTGGAAAGATCTGTCCCCTGGGGCCTTGAACGTCACTTACTTGGGAGTAATGAAATCCTACTGGATTGGCCTGGCATCCCAGAACCCAGCGACAAGAAGTTACAGGGAACGTGGGGAAAGAGGAGACGGCCATGGTGGGGCAGAAGCAGAGATCGGAGCGACGCGGCCACGAGCCCAGGGATGCCAGCAACAGGCAGCAGCCCCGGAGACCGGGAGCGGCCTCTCCTTCCCTGGACCCTGGGCTCTGGCCACCATGTCTGGTGGCCCGGCACTGAGCGCGTACTTCTTGCGAGGAGGGAAGGTGTGCGGGCCAGACAGCATCTTCCCTGCTCCCGTCCTGTGTCCTGCCCCAGTCGTGCCTGTGCCTCACCAGCATGCCGCTCCCCTGGGCACAGGCAGCCCACCGGCCCACCTTTTCCTGCTGGGCCCAGCACCCAGATTTCGGTCTTTGTCCAGCTTCTGCCAAACTGCCCGCCCTCATCCGCTCTGCTTGCTCAGTGCCAGCGCCTCATGCCCTCCCGTCCTGGGGGACGAGCCCAGGCCAGCCTCCCCGCTGCCCGCTCACGTCCCATTCCCAGGGGCTGTGAGGCTATGGGAAAATAAACATTGAGGGAAGTCACAAGGGCACCACAGACTCCAGCAGTCGCTGAGGTCCCTGGTCTGTGCGTCTGACCTCTGAAGTTCTCTTCATCCTGCTCCTTGTGTCGGTCCCTGAGCTCCCACCCACCCAGCCTTGCTGGCGTCTCGGTGGCCCCTAGGTCGGCAGTGGGGCCCATTTTGTGGCCATCCCCTTGCAGCCTGCCCCCCATGGTGTCTGAGCTGGATGGCCTCTGCTCTAGAGGCGGGTGGGAGGCCGGCCAGCCTCACCAAAGCTGCCCTCCAAGGGGTGTGCATGAGTCACTTGTTTGGAAGCCGCCACTTTCTTGCTCATACCCAGGACCCCCGGCCGACCCCACACCGGACAGGATGGGCTGGGAGCCAGCACTGGGCCGTGAGAGGCCAGGGCCCCGGCTTGTTCTCCTTGCCTGGTGGCGAGGGCCCGTTTGCATCCACATGGTCCCCTCCCGGCCACAGAGACCCAGAGTTTGACTCAGCCCTGGGGCTCCCGTTCTGTACCTGGGGAGGGGTCCAGCTTCCCTGCCTGTTGCCCCGGGCTCCAGGCTCAGTGTTCAAGGTGACCCTGAGGCCCCTTCTCCACCACAGGCATCCCAGGGTCCATGCCAGGGCACCTCTGCTGGCCCCAGTTCGAGGCAGAGCCCCTGGCTGCACCCCAGGGCCCTGTGAGGTCGCCTTGGGCACTTGTGGGGCTGGAGGTGCGTGGCCCAAAGCCCACGTCTCCGAGAACAGCATTCAGTGGCCGAGCTGAGCCCTCTAGGAAGCCCAGCCACCTGCGTCCAGCCTTCCTCATGTCCACTTGTTCTAAAAGAGGTGAAATAGGGTGCATGGGTAGTTCAGTGGTAGAATGCTTGCCTTCTGTGCAGGAGACCTGGGCTTGATTCCCAGACCACGCACCTAAATTAAGAATAGAAGCGGTGAAACCAAAGCAAGGCGGAAACGGGCTGACCCTGAGCCCAGCACCCAGCCCACGTTGCAGCCCCGCCCCTCCAGCGCCTCCTGGCCTCCTTAGGTTCCGGGCAGGAATCCTTCCAGAGCCTTCTCCCCACCTTCACAGATGCCAGCACGCACAGGCCTCCCCCATCCCAGGACCTTACAGCTGTCGTCTGGTTTCCAGCACAGGCGCCCCGTCCCCCCAGCGTGTCTCATGGGGGGTGCCCTGGTGGCTGGGGCGGGTGTTGGATGTGCTTTGCCCTCGCTCCTCACCTGGGAGGCAGGGAGCTGCTGACTGGGGTCCCTCAGCAGAGCTGAGGCCACGGGGCCCACACCGGGTGCCCTGACTCACGTCTGCTCCCACAGCCCTCAAGCCCGGAGAGCGACGTGGAGAGGGACGTCTTCCTATACAGAGCGTACCTGGCACAGGTGAGCACAGGCCACACTTGCCAAGGCCACGAGCAGGTAGCCGGGAGGGAGTAGGAGGCCGGCAGAGGGTCCCGCGGTGAGCCGGGAGGCCTTTCGTGTCCTCCACGCAGCTCGGGGGGTGACGTCACAGGGCCACCTGCGTTTCGGGGGGTTGGGGTGCACGTGGAGACCCGGGATGCTGGCTGTCCCCCAGAGGAAGTACGGCGTGGTCCTGGACGAGATCAAGCCGTCCTCGGCCCCGGAGCTCCAGGCCGTGCGCAAGTTCGCCGAGTACCTGGCCAGTGGGAGCCAGAGGTGAGGCCGCTGCGCTGGGGGACTGGGGCCGGGGCCGGGGGATCTGCAGCCCTCGGGTGGGCCTGAGCCCCCGCGTCGCGCAGGGACGCAGTCGTCGCCAGCCTGGACCGCGAGATGGGCCGGAGCGTGGCAGTGACCAACACCACCTTCCTGCTGATGGCCGCCTCCATCTATGTGCACGAGCAGAACCCAGATGCCGCGCTGCGTGCCCTGCACCAGGGGGACGGCCTGGAGTGGTGAGGGCCACCCCCACGGCTGGGGGGGTGCGGTGGGTGCAGGGGACCCTGCCTGGCCGGTCCCGCCTCCTGGGCTGTGTCCACACGCGCGGTGGGCCCCTAGGAAGCAGGAAACTGCCCGGGGCGGTGCACAGGGGCCAAGGCCTGACCCCGCTCCGTTGGCCGGCCGTGAGGATGAGCTGGGTGCCCTGTCTTTGTCGGGGGCGGCCGGGGAGGCTGAGCGCACAGGAGGAGCCCCTGACGCCCCCTCCCTGCAGCGCGGCCATGACGGTGCAGATCCTGCTGAGGCTGGACCGCCTGGACCTTGCCCGGTGAGACACCCATGAGGGGCCTGGGTGGGGCCCGGCTGGCCACTGGCCTTCTGCCCTTGGGCCTCAGTCTCCCCTTGTGCAGGGAAGTGGATTCCACACCAAGCCCGGGAAGTGGGGTCCCCCTGCTCCCCCTGCTGCACCCTTACGGTGTGATGGGCCCCGCCGGCCAGGCTGTGCCTGCAGGCCCAGATGCCCTCAGGACAGGAGTGGGGGGTGCTGGGGGTGGGTCCGGGGAAGGCTGCCCGCAGCCCTGAGGCCCCGTCTCCTGTCCAGGAAGGAGCTGAAGAAGATGCAGGACCAGGACGAGGACGCCACCCTCACGCAGTTGGCCACTGCCTGGGTCAACCTGGCCGTGGTGAGCCCAGCCGCGGGTTGCGGGGGCGCTGGGGCTGCTGGGTCTCGGGCAGCCCCCCAGGGAGCTGTAAGGTGGGAAGCCCAGAGCGTGTGGACACTCCCCCTGTCCCCAGGCCTCCCCTGCCTGGAGCGCCGATGTGAAGCCCTCCCCAGCCGGGCGCTGCCTGGCGTTCTCCCAGTTCCCCCGGCGTGGCCTGGTTTCCAGAGTCCAAGGGAGGGGTGGGGGCTTAGAACAAAGCCGTGGTTCCCCCCCAGGACATGCTGTACCAGTTGGGCTGGCAGGGTCCTCTGTGGGCGCTGCCCCTCAGCGCCCGGCAGCGAGCGGGCTCTCCCAGCTCAGTCTGGCACTTGTCCCCGCGCCCCCTGCCCTGCTCTCTTTCAGCATTTCCCCAGCGGTCATGCTCTCGAATGGCCTCCCAGAGGCTCTGCCTCCGTGTCCCCCTTGTCCTTCAGGGCCAAGGGGTTCTGGCCCCGTCTGTATGTTTGCAAGGACAGATTCCACGTGCTCCCTGTGAAAGCTCAGATGGTTCCACGAGCACATCACTGTCCCTTTGGCAGAGAGTGGGCAAGCCTCCTGGGTGCCAAGGCCCCGGGCAGGGCGGCATGGGGCTCCCCCACCCCCCAGTGTCCCCATGGATGGGCCCTGCTCCACACAGCTGGAGGGCCTGGGGGGGCAGACCCCAGGGCTTAGGTCCCCGCTCCATGCATGGGATACAGGAGGGTGCCGGGTGAAGGATCACCACATGTGGTGCCTTCACGGAAGGCGGCCTCCCTGCTGGCAGAGCCTTCCAGGGCAGCCCGGAACCTTCCCTGAGGAGCCGTGGGGCACCCGCCCCAGAGGCTCGGCCTGAGGCTCTGCTCCCCGCAGGGCGGTGAGAAGCTGCAGGATGCCTTCTACATCTTCCAGGAGCTGGCTGACAGGTGCTCAGCCACCCTGCTGCTGCTCAGCGGGCAGGCCGCCTGCCACATGGCTCAGGGCCGCTGGGCCGACGCCGAGAGCCTGCTGCACGAGGCCCTGGACAAGGTGTGCACCCGGTGGGGGTGCGGGGGGTGCAGGGGGTGGCTGGGCCTGGGGTGGGGGGTGCAGGGAAACAGTAAACACAGCTGTGGGACCCCTGTGGGTTGCCTGCAGAGGGGCTGGGCCTGTGGGGGGAGGGTCGCTCTGCCCTGCAGGTTGGTGGTGGCTGCACCCAGGGCCTTCTGTTGCTGCCTGTGGTGTGGTTTGGCATGACTTGTCCTTCAGGATACCACATGCTCCCTGCATGGGCCCCACGGTCCTGGTTGGGTCCCCTGATAGCCGATCCCCTAGGACATCAAGCTCACCCCCATTCCCTGGAGGTTCTAGAAATTTCCAGGCAGCTGGGACCTCGCTGTGTCCAGTGCTGGGGAGGGGATGGCATGTTTCTCTGCTGACCAGCTGCCCAGGCAGGCTGGGACGGGGAGGTCTTGGTGGGTCTCACCTCCTGGGGCCCCAAGCCTGGGGCCCCTGGGGTGCAGTGGAGTGAGGGGGCCTGGGGGAGCAGGACCCCCACACAGCCTGGTCTGCCTTGTGTTCCCAGGACAGCGGGCACCCGGAGACCCTTATCAACCTCATCGTCCTGTCGCAGCACCTGGGCAAGCCCCCTGAGGTGGGCCCCACACCCCGCGGCAGGAGACCCCTCACCCTGCTGTGGGCCAGGGGGTTAGGGATGCAGCCTGGGGCTGGGTGACCCGCCAGCCCCTCAGACAAGCTGCTGCGGCTCAGGTGCCCCCGGCGGTGGGGGGACCCCCGCCTGCAATCCCCACCTGGGCCTACGGGGCAGGAAGGACTCAGGAGGGAGCTCAGATCCTTCTCCGGTTGCCTCCCCCGGGCCAGGAGACCCTCCCACCTGCCTGGGGGCACTTCCCAGCTCTGCCCAGCACCCCCACCCCATGTCCATGTCACCCCACAGCCCCAGGCATCTGCCAGGCCCCCTCTTGGGCCCCCTGCCCCTGAGGGTCCTCTGGGATGGGCGTGGAGTCCAGCATGGGCTGAGGAGACAGGGCTAGGGGAGGAACACCCGCCTGCGGTTGCTGCCCGGCCCCTCCCGGCTCTCTCTGCCCGTCCCTGTGTCACCCAACCCCGCCCCTCTGCAGGTGACAAGCCGCTACCTGTCACAGCTGAAGGACGCCCACCGTACCCACCGGTTCATCAGGGAGTTCCAGGCCAAGGTGAGCCCACCCCCAGGATCCGCCTCCAGACCCACGGCCCGCCCCCACAGCCCGCCCCGGCCCCCTCCCACCAC
Organism: Myrmecophaga tridactyla; assembly: GCA_004026745.1. Taxonomy (NCBI): domain Eukaryota; kingdom Metazoa; phylum Chordata; class Mammalia; order Pilosa; family Myrmecophagidae; genus Myrmecophaga; species Myrmecophaga tridactyla. Next base: position 20,037 of record PVIY010039069.1, read on the forward strand.
CGGCTCACAAGTGCCCTGTCCCAAAGGAGAACGACTTTGACCGTCTGGTGCTGCAGTACGCCCCCAGTGCCTGAGGCCCGAACCTGGACGCACCCGGAGCCCCCAGCCCCCCATGTCCTGGCAATAAACGGTCTGCACTGGGGACCCTGGACTTGCTGTCGTATCTGCCTCAGGGAGGGTGTGGGAGCAGGGTTCAGAGGGCTCCTGCTCAGTCGCCAGGGCTTCGGGGCAGAGTCTGGGGTCCACGGTCCGTGAGCCAGCTGCACAGATGTCCCCAGCCCCTTGCTACTGCCGGTGCCCCCCACCCCTGCAGGGGCACCCCACCCCCGCACTGCTGCTGGTGCAGACCCTCCCCAACCCCACTCCAGGGCATGGGGATGAGGCCGGTGGCCAGGGTAGTGAGGCCTCGAGAGCCCCCCCCGGGGGGGCCAGGAGTCAAACCCAGGAGCCCCGGTGGCCTGGAGGCAATGGGGGTCCTCAAGGACGCCGTCCACAGCCCAGGCACCCTTCTTTCCCTGGGGAGTTACTCGCCCTCCCACAGCGCAGGGTGGACAGGACGGCAGGGAGGGGGCCATGGCCGGTCTATGAGTTGAACAGGGTACCCTCTGCCTGGGGGTCCAGGCAGGCCCCCCTGCAGGGTCGGGTAAGCCACCTGCATGTGCCACCTGACCCAGCACAGCCTTCCTGCCGCAGGGATGGCCACTGGAGCCCCAAGCTGTGCCCCTCATCCCTCAGTCCTGGGCTGGGAATTACAGTGTCCCCACCCCACTGCAGACTCAGCACGGCCTCCACTACCCTGGGCCCTGCCCAGCCCCTGAGTCTCCCTGCTCTCTGGGGAGCCCACGGTCAGCAGCAGGCTGGAGGGTCGCGGAGGTGAGACCTGGCCTTGGGGTGGAGGCAGTGCCCTTCTCTGTCCCAGAGCTACGGTGGCCACACGGTGCCCAGGTGCCTCGGGAGGTCCAGGGCCACCCCCAGAGCATGGCGGCAGCAGCCATGTCCCCAGCCTCTGGCAAGGCTGCTCAGCCTCCGTGGGGTCCCGGCCCTCCTAGAGTGTGCTCAGGAATGCCAAGTGGGGTGCAGGAGAGCCTGGTGCTGCCAAGGAGGATGGGCTTGAGGGGCTTTGGGTGGGGGTGGGGGTGACAACGTATGGAGCCTCAGGAGGGGAGGGAGGCCTGGGGTGGGGTCCGCAGGTGCCAAGGCAGGAGCTGCCTGCTCTGAGAGGGAGGCTGGAGCAGGGGAGCAGGGTGGAGGGTGGGCGGGGCAGGGCTGCAGGAGGGCATCGAGGTCCAGGTGAGGAGTTGCTGCCATGGGTATCAGGGACCTCAGTCCCGGCTCCCTCTGGCCGCTGTGGGGTGGAGGGCAGAAGCCACAACCCACCAGGCTCAGGGACAGGTCACCCATCCCCAGGTGGTGCTGGCCATTGCCGGGGAAGGCCGGGCTGTGCAAGCATGGGACATTCAGGGGGAAACCTTAGGGGGACCAAGGCCCTTTATGCCCCCCCCACCGCCACACTTGTAGCAGAGATGTGAGGGTGGGGACGCCCAAGCAGGACAGCGTCAGGATCCTGGGAGCCTCGGATGGTGGGGGGTCACCCGGGATGCCCTCAGTGACATGGTGGTCTTGGTCCCACAGCTCCAACACCCCATGAGGGACCCCTATTCAGGAGAGCCGGTCCCAAGGACCACCACAAAAGTCTGTGGACCTCTGTTCCCTCCAGCCCCGCTCCCTCCTCCAGGGAGCCCCGAGGGCCCTCACCCCCAGAGCACCCTAGCAGACGGCTGCAGGCGCGCACGAGCCAGCCTGGGAGGACCCCAGCTCTGCGCCCGTCTAGGCACAACCGGACGAGGTCGGCCGGTCAGGCGCTGGAGGGCGGGGGGCTTGGGGCGGCTCTTCCGCAGCCTGGGGCAAGTGGCCCACCCTTCCCGTGGGCCCTTCTGGGAGCAGAAGCCCGCGCTGCCCCGCGCTCCGGGCTCCAGCGCGTACCAAGAGGTGCCGGGCCCAGCCGGTCCGTGGGAGGCGGGAGCCTCCAGGGAAAGGCTGGGAGGAGCAGGATGTGGGGTGCAGGGGGCTGCGGAGGGAGCGGGTCGGCCGCCGCGGGCCGGGCCGGGCCGGGGGCGCAGGAGCCCCGGGTGGGCGCCAGGGACACGCGGGGCCCGGCTCGGCCCCGCGATCGCCGCCCCCGGCCCTGCCGGCCCCCACGCCGGACCCTCCCCGCCCGCGCGCCCCTCGCCGCGGCCCCGCCCCCGGGCCCCGCCCCTCCGGCCGCGCGCCCCCGGCCCAGCGGCGGCGCGTGACGCGGGGCGCGCGGCTCCGGCGGCCAGGGCGGGCGCAGGCGGCGGGCGGCATGGCGGAGGGCGCGGCGGGGCCGGCGTGGGGGCCGGCGGGTCCCGAGCCGATGCCGAGCTACGCGCAGCTGGTGCGGCGCGCCTGGGGCAGCGCGCTGGCGGCGGCGCGGGGCTGCGGGGACTGCGGCTGGGGGCTGGCGCGCCGCGGCCTGGCCGAGCACGCGCACCTGGCGCCGCCCGAGCTGCTGCTGCTGGCGCTCGGCGCGCTCGGCTGGACGGCGCTGCGCTCGGCCGCCACCGCGCGCCTCTTTCGGGTCAGTGCTCGGGCCGGGGCCGGGGCCGGCGCGGGGCCGGGGCCGGCGCGGGGCCGGGGCGCGCCCGTTCGGGCTCGGGGCGGGAGGTGGCCGGGAGGGGGCAGGCCCCAGGCCGGGCCTCCGGGCCCAGATGCGCCCCTCTGGGGTCGGTGACAGCGGGGCCCGGGGCGGTGGGGGCTCCCTTGGGCTCAGTGCGGGCAGCGGCTGGGTGGGCCCCGAGATAAGTGGGGTGCCCGGGACGGAGCAGGGTCACCGAGACTAGTGCAGGGCCCCGGGTCAGCGGCTGCCCAGGACACGGGGAAGGGGCGGAACGAGGGGGTCTCGAGATGTGCTCGACCGCGGCCCGCCTCGGGTTCCCTGCAGGTGGGAGACCCCAGGCGCACCCTGGGGCAGGGCCAGGCCTGGGGGTGCACGGAGGCCACCTGCGCCACGCCTGTCACACCCGCTCCGGTGTCCGCTGCCCGGAAGAGGCCGGAGCTGGTGCGCTCTGGGCTCCGTGCCGGCGAAGGCCTGGGGGACGGAGGGGCGACCTGGGGCTTTGGGGCTGAAATGCCGCCTCCCAGGCCGGGGCTCCAGGCGGGTATAACCCGGGGACACTCACCCCCCAGCCCCGGCCCTCAGGCGACCTTGGCGGGGGGGGGCCGCTGGCAGGAGCTGGGGGCAGCGGCGGGCAGGCCTCCTGGCTTGCTGAGACCCCTGCGGCCGGCGGGCCACCCCGCCCCACTCTGGCAGGAGGTGTGGGGACAGAGCGGCCTGAGCCAACAAAGGGGCCATTCTC
>PVIY010039070.1:8696-23491 GCA_004026745.1 Myrmecophaga tridactyla
CAAGAAGGCCGTTGAAGTTCAGGGTTTCTCTCTCAGCTGAGAAGGCACATGGCGAACACAGCATCATCTGCTAGCTTTCTCTCCTGGCTTCCAGTTTCATGAAACTCCCCAGGAGGCATTTTCCTTCTTCATTTCTAAAGGTTGCTGGCTGGTGGACTCTCTCCTTCGTGGTGCTGCAGCATTGTCTGCTTTCTCTGAATCTCTTTCATTCTCCAAAATGTTTCCTCTTTTATAGGACTCCAGAAACTTATCAAGACCCACCCAAATGGGTGGAGTCATGTCATCACCTAATCCAGTTTAACAACCACTCTTGATTCAATCACATCTCCAGGGAGATGATCTGATTACAGATTCAAACATGCAGTATTGAATAGGGATTATTCTGCCATTACGAAATGAGATTTTGATTTAAACATGGCTTTTCTAGGGTCCATACATCCTTTCAAACCAGTACACTGAGAATGTCTTTTTAAATGTCCCTCATTTTTAAAGATAGTTTTGCAAGATATAGAATTCTTGGTTTGCAATTTTTTGCTTTCATCATTTTAAATGTCTTCCCACTGCCCTCTTGTTTCCATGGTTTCCAAAGAGAAGTTGACACTAATCTTAATGAGCATCCCTTGTAGGTGACATGGTGCTTCTTTCTGTCACTTTCAAAATTTTCTCTTTATTTGTGGCATTTGACAGTTTGGTAATAACATGGCGTTATGTGGGTCTTTGGGGATTTATCCTGTTTGGAGTTTGTTTAGCATCTTGGATGTGTATATTCATGTCCTTCATTAAATTGGAGATGTTTTCAGCCATTATGTCTTTGATTATTCTCTCTGCTCCTTTCTCTCTTTCTTCTCCTTCTGGGATCCCCACCAGGCTGATACTGGTGCACTTGATGAGTTCCCATAGCTTCCTCAGGCTCTGTTCACTTTTCTTCCTTCTTTCCTCTTCTCTCCTCAGACTGGATGATTTCACTTGCCTTGTCTTCAAGGTCACTGATTCTCTCCTCTGCCAACTCCAATCTGCTATTGAGCCCCTCTAGGCAATTTTAAATTTCTGTTTCTGTGGTCTTCAGTTGTCTCTGGTTCCTTTTCATAATTTCCATCTCTCTATTCTTTTTATAGTTATTGTTTTCCTGGTTTCCTTCAGTTCTTTGTCCATGTTTTCCTTTACCTCACTGAGCATATTTGGAACCATTTTTTTAAGTCTTTTTTGTCTGATATGTCCCATGTCTGGTCCTCCTTTTTGATGGTTTCTAATGCTTTAATCCTCTCCTTTATCTGAGCTATCACTTCTTGTTCCTTTGCATGTTTGTGATCTTTTGTTGAAACCTGTATATTTTGATACTTGAATGTCTTATTGCTAGAATTTAGACTCTGAGGTGTCTGTTCCTTAAGCTCGTAACCAGCTAGTATTACGACAGAACTTTACTTGAATGCCCAGAGCTAACCAAAAAAAAAAAAAAGAAGAAGAAGAAAAAAGAAAACATCTTTGCATATTGTCCTATGGAGTTCTCTCCTTCATAGCTTATCCATACAATGAGTTTAGAGAATAGCTCCAGGCCAAAGTGTGGGGGCTGCTCTGAACCTTTTAGCCCATGCATATTTGTGTTTGGCCCTAGGAATTCCCCATCTAACACCTACAAATGTCCCGCTTCCCTAGGATACCATTTCCTCATGGTCTGGACACTGCACTGTGTCCTCCAATGAGCAGTCCCTTGCCCTTTCTGTAAGAGAGCTTGATGAACCGCCTTCTACACCCAGGGAAAGTTCGGGGACAATGAGTCACTCAGGCCACCCCCAGTCAGATCTGGCCACATATTCAAGCTCCCAGTATGTGCACAAGGGCTGCTCTGCTCCCTCTGGAACTGGGGCCCAGGATCTGTACTGGGAGCATGGGCTGGCCAGGGAGGGGCACCTCTAAATCCCACTGCTTTTAAGTGGCCTTTTTCTTGATCCAACGCTTGCCTTGTTACTGCAGTCCTCTGTTTTCTGGAGCTTTGAGAATGATGCTTCTGCTAGTTCTTGCTGGTTGCCAAAGTTTCTGTGGGGGGCTGGAACCTTAAAGTATCTCATGCCACTGTCTTGATTGAGGCAGGGCCTGGAGCAAACTTTTAACTCATGTGTTCTTCCTCAGACAAGCAACATTCTTGCAAAATAAATTAATAGCACCTTCTCTGGATTGATACCTATTTTCTCTGTTTTCAATGGGACCCCTTTGTGGACAGGTTTCAGGAAGCCATCTGTTGTCCCTACTGTCATTGGCTCTCACTGAAGGCTGGACCATGTGGGCGAGTGACCCCCTAAGAGGAGGGTATGACCCGTGGAAGGTCAGCGGGGCCTGGGGCCCAGAGAGTCACAGGCTCCAGGTCCCAGTGTTGGTTCCTTCCAGGCTGGCCTGTGCTCTTGGCCATCACAGGGATCCCTGCTCTGCTCCAGCTCCTCTCCCTGCCCTTCTTCCCCGAGAGCCCTCGGTTCACTCTGATTCAGAAGGGAGATGAAGAAGCAGCACGTCAAGGTAGGGAAGACACAGGCTGCTCCATCGAGGCCCCTCTGAGCTCCTTCAACCCCCTTCCTCCCCTCGGCTTCCACCCAGGCCTTCAAATGGCCCTCCCCATAAGCCCAAAGTAGAGAATAGGCAGGCGAGGGACCCGGAGACGTGCTGAAGACGCAGGCACCCTAAAGCACAGAAGTGCCCTAGGGCTGCGGGGCACCCACGGTGGGGTTTGGGGCAGCTCTGGGGTGAGATCGAGAGCCAGAGTTGGGTCACAGTAGATGGGTGTGTTGAGAGGACAGGCTGCTCAGGGTGGGGTGGGGTTGCCAAGGGGCACACGGTCCCAGTGTGGGAGGCAGCTAGGTCCCAGTGTGGGGGGCACTAGGCCCAGGGAGGATGAGTGGGATGCCCTGTGTGATGCCCTGTTCCCCGCAGCCCTCAGGAGGCTGAGAGGCCGGGCTCACGTGGAGGATGAGGTGGAAGAGATGCGCCGGGAGCACCAGGCCGAGGAGGCCGAGGGCCGCCTGTCTGTGCTCAACCTCCTAACGTTCCGGCCGCTCCGGTGGCAGCTGGTGACCATCGTCGTGCTGATGGCCGGCCAGCAGCTGTCTGGGGTCAATGCGGTAGGCAGGCGCGCGGGCTGGGGTGGGCAAGGGAGAGGTGCCGGTCCCAGGGTGGAAGGCTGATGGCTCTGCAAAGCCCCTGTTAGGGCTCAATGTTGGCCAGAACCGAATCCCACAGACCTTCTCCTGAACAGCTATGAGTAGTGTCCGTGTTCCTACTGTGTGCCACGCGCACTTCCGAGAAGGAACGAGCTGAGGCCTCAGTGAGGCCGGTCAGGGCCTGGGGGGACGAGCCCCAGTCCCAAAGGGCGGCAGCCAGGGGCAGCCACGCCTTGTCACACGGGTGCTGGGGGTTTGCAGGTGGCAGGACGCCCTTGGAAATGGCTAAAGCAAAACCGGACTGCATTTGCAGACTCACATAGCTCAGCCAGGTTTGGGCCTCAGAAATGGACAGAATGCTGTGGGAAGCCCAGGAAATCCTCGCTGCCTTAGCTCTCCCTCCCACCTTGCACCCATTTGAGTCTTCTCTTGCTGCAGAGCATTTCTCTTTGCTTTCCCAGTCTCGGAGAGAAAACGTCTCCCCAGAGTAGTGCCTCCCCTCTGCCCAGGAGGCCAGCCAGACTGGGAGGGAGACAAGGTCTCCTGGTCCCAACGGCGAATTCCCAGAGTAGGGCGGGGCAGGGCAGCTACACAGGCCAGCTCGGGTCGGGGGCCCCCCTGCACGTGCTCACTGGGACCCTTGGGCATCTCTCCCTATGAATATGGGTGCTTCTGCCGCAGCTGCATCAGTCCGTGGTGGGGAGAGCAGCACAGAGGTCTGAAAAAAAGGGGGAGTCACTTCCCAGAAACGTAAGAGGTTGAGGAGGAAACCAGTGAATGCCTGAGGAAAGGGTCAGGGTAGAGGGGGCACCCTCAGATGCTCCCCGGGCAGGAGCAGCACCTTGGAGATTTTGGAGCGGGGCTGGGCGGGAAGTGGAGCCGAGCTTGGGGCTGCGGGGCCAGAGGCGGGAGCACCGCGGGAGCCCGCGCACTTCTCAGCTGCCCAGCACAGCTCCCCGCTTTATGGCAGCAGAAACGGGGGCTCGGAGAGGGGCAGGGCCGTGGGCAGGGACGGGCCCGAGCGCCTTGCGCTCTCCTTCCAGATTAACTACTACGCAGACACCATCTACGTCGCGGCGGGCGTGGCGGCCGCCCACTCGCAGTACGTGACCGTGGGCGCCGGGGTCCTCAACGTGCTGGCCACGATCGGCTCGGTGAGTGGGGGGGGGCTCTCGGGGCAAAGGTCCCCCACCAAAGGCCCACTGGATTTGGGGGGGGGGTTCCGGCCCTGCCTGGGGGAGCTGGGCTGCTCCTGGCCTGACCCCGAGAGGGTCACCCAAAAACCTCCAGCTCCTCCTTCGCTAAATGAAAGTGGGGACGGCGGTACCCCGAGTTCAGAAATAGGTGCTGGGTTGTCGTTGGCGTAATACTGTTATTTCCCAGTTTCGCATCTAAGACCTGAATCTCTCTGCCTCTTGGCGCACGCTGCGTAAACGGGGACGCAGGCAAAGGGAGCTCGTTTACAAAACCATCCCCACGCTCCTTCCTTTAGAGCGTCTGTAAATTGTTATGACGTTAATTCCTGTTTCTGAGGTTAAACTTGGTTCAGAGAGTTGTTGGTATTTTCCAGACTTAGCCGGGAGCCCTCAATGGGTTGAGCAAGCTCCAGAGGATTTGGAAAGACAGGGAAGGGGGGAAGTTAAGGGACAAGCCAGCGAGGGTGGTAAGAAAGCGCAGGGAGGGGAGCAGAGAGGCCCCCACGGGGGTCCCCATTGCGGGGAGCAGGGCACAGGCTCCAGAAGGGTCCCGGCAGGCCCCTCACGTCCCCTTCCCCGCAGGCGGGCGCCGTGGAGCTGCTGGGGCGCCGTTTCCTGCTGCTGCTGGGCTACGGCCTCTGCGGCTCGGCCTGCCTCGGGCTCTCGCTGGCTCTCCTCTTCCAGGTCTGAACCCCAACTTCCTGCCCCACAGCGGGGTGGGGGGGTGTGTATGCAAGGGGACGGGGACACCCCTAAGACGCCCCTGTGCGGCCACGTCCAGCGGGCGGCCCTCACCCCCTCCACGCACACCGTTTGCTGATGGCCCCTGGGCCGCCGGTACGTGACCCACGGAGGGTTTCGCTGGCCACCCGCAAGGCAGCCCACGAGCGAATAAACGGCCGGGGCGCCAAGGAGCAGCGAGGGAGACGTTACAAGGAAAGGCGCAGTTCCGTATGTAAATGCTGGGGCACAACTACACTAGCAGATTTCCACGCAGGATGAATTGGGGAGGGAGCTTCACGAGCAGGTGCAAAAACTCGAGGACGGGGTCTGGATGGCAGAATAAAGTAGGGTCCCGGCATGCGATGGAGGACAGAGCCCTGGCTGCAGGGACAGCAAAATCCCAAGACGAATCGGAGGGGTCGAGTGCGTGCAGAAGGAGAGGTGGGTGTGATTCCCGGGTGTGGTTGAGACAACCCCCTGGTATCTCAACGGGGCAGGGCTCCCGCCTGCAACCCCACTGCGCCGCCAGGTAGATGGGCCCCGCCCTCATCTCAGAACCATCTCCGCGACCAGGAAAGGATGAGCCAGACGGGGAACTGCAAGGCGAGGCGTTTGGAGCAGGTGGAATATGTCCGAGTCAGGGCATTACACGGGCCAGCAGCCAGACAATGAATGCATCCTTTTAATTTGTCATTTTCTCACCATATCTTCACTGCGAGAGTTTTGAAAATGCTTGGGATGGCCATTCCAGGAAATAGTTTTGAAAAACCTGCATTTTGCGGAACCTCAGCTCTCGTCATGCCCTTGCTGGGTTTTGTTTTGGTTTGGTTTTTTGCAGTAAAACCACACCCAACCCTTTTTCAATTAAAAAGACCTCACTGGAAATAGTCCCAAACGCGAGGACACGGAGCGTGTGAGGAGATTATTCTGTGTTTAGAGACAATATCTATTCTTTTCCTTCTTCTCCAAGCGCTCCTCACCCCAGTGACTTTCTCCTTAATTATTGGCTGAGCGCAAAGAATGTCTGGTGAGAAGAAGCTGGTCCTTATGTTCAAGGAAGAGCAAGAGAGCAGGGGCCTGCGGCAGAAAAGAGGAGGGGAACAGCAAGTTTTGGTTAAAGTTTTATTTTGGAAAATATTTTAAAACTAATATAAATTTGGAGGATGTTTAGGGCCGATAGACCAGCAAAAGGAAGGGAATGCACGTGAGCATTATTCCACCCCAGAGGCCATCGTGGATTATATTTCAGAAACCCTGACCTCATCCCTGGCCACATTTCTCCTCCCGCTTCCATGTCCGCCCATCAGCCAGTCCCGGCGGCTGCCTCCAAGCCCCGAGCCCAGGTCAGCCAGGCCAGCCTCCTCCTCCTTGGCTTGAAGTGTCGAAATGGACCCCCCACCATGCCTCTTCCGCCCTGGCCTCCCCACAGTTACCTCTGCTGAAACGTGAACCAGAGTCAGCCCTCGCTGCTCAGAAGCTTCTGGCGCATTTTCTTTTCCAGCCGAGGCCGTCCCTGCCTCGCCCTGCTGCTGACTTCTGCAGAGCATTTGTCATCACTGCACTTAGAGAGCGAATGTGTGGGGCTCACCATTTGGCCTGGTCTCAGTCTGCCGGCCTGGTGCTTGCCAGCTGTTCCCCCAGCTGCTGGAGGCAGAGCCAACACCTGCTTTGGAGAAGACGGGGCCCTCCAGGGTCCCCCGCCCACATGCCTAGAAGATCCTCTCCACCCGGTGCTGTGGACCCCAATCTGGCACCTGCTGCTGCTCACTCGGGCAACTGCTTGAGCCCTGAGGACCGAGTCTCCTCCCAGACCATGTCCGGGCTCCTCTGTGCTGTCTCCGCACCTGTAGGTTGGAAACAAACCATCAGGACTCAGCTGCTGTGGAGAGGAAATGAATTAATATGTGTGAGGTGCAGAGAGAGGGCCTGGGGCCAAAACGAGCAGAGGCTGGTGCTCCCATCACAGTGCTCCTTTGGGAAGGACTGTGAAAGCTCTTTGCAAACTGAAAATGGGGTGTCGAGCCAGATGCTCACCTCACTCCATTCTGTAGAGCCTTGAAGTCTCGCGTGGGTGCTCAGAAATCCAGGCGTGATTCCTTCCTGAGGGGGAATGGGGGGACCCGCCTGTGCTGGGAGGCCCCAGGCCAGGCCCACTGAGACTCAGACAGCTCCGCCTCTGCCCACAGAGCACGGTCCCTGAGCTGTCCTATCTTGGTGTCATCTGTGTCTTTGTCTACATCGTGGGACACTCCCTCGGGCCTAGTGAGTACCTGTGCCCAGGGATCTGGCTCAGGAAAGTTCTTGGGCTGAGGTCCAGAGCCCAGGGAGGAGATGAGCCTCTGTACAGGGGACTCCTGCCACCAGACCCATCTGGGGCACCTGGGCTCGTTTCCAAACCCTCCAAGTCCAGGGCCCACCTCAAGTCACACTGTCCCCGTCCTGTCCTCTCCAGCTGGGACCCCTTGTCACTTTATCCACATCCTGTGCTAAGTGCGCCCTCAGGGCCTTCACCTGAGACCCCAGGTTACCTGTCGCACCTTTATACCTGCTCTCCCCACCCCCGGAGGCCCCTTCAGTGTCACCATCCCCTTGGATCTGCGTTTTGGAAAGGGTTGTGCATGCCCTGAAATGCAGGCACTGCTCCTCTCAGAACCCAATGGGGTGCAGCAGGGACCGAGCACCTATAGGAAAACAGTGTGGTGGGCAGGGAGCCTTCTCAGGCGCCCCAGCCATGGAGGCGGAAGGGAGAGGACAGGCCTGGCACGGCCCAGCCTGTGGGTGCTGCCTGGAGATGCCCAACAGCTCAGCTGGGTCCCAAAGGCCGGCCTGGGCTGGTCCCCAGGTGAGACAGGGAGCAGGACGGAGGGCGGGGGCAGACACCTTCCTTCGGCAGTGCCCCTCTGGGGGACAGAGCTGGAAGAAGGGGTCCCTTCCCCCCTGGGTCTTGGGACGTCACCCTAACAAGCACCCAGGGCAGCCTCACTCTCTGTCCGCACCCCCCAGGGAATCGGCACTGGGGGAAGGGGGCAGACGAGCTTGCTCTTTTGATGTATAAAGCCACAGAGATCCTGACAGCACAGAGACATACAGCATAGGGGCATGGCAATCAGGATAAAAGTCCTCAGACCTTTTCCTCCCGGTCCTTTGGGGGATGGTAATAAAAAGGTAGAGAAATCTGACTTAGACCCAAGCCAAGGTGTAGTCCCGGCGCCTGCCGTTCCCCCGACCCACCACTGTAGGGCAGCACTGCCCAGCCCGGGCGCCCACGGCGGCCCGCCCCGGAGCTGCCTTCCCGGGAATTTCAGGGGCCCCCAGCTTAGAGAAGGGGCCTTGAGAAAATGGCTCGGGCCCAGTGAGGGCAAAGCCTGTGGTTCCACAGACTCAACTACCCCCCGCTCCCAAGCAGCATCTCATTTCTACAAGCCTTCACTGAGCATCCTTGGCCTTGGAGAAACTAAGCAAGGGAAGTGAAACGCCAGGCTTTCCGAGATGGACCTCCCGGACCTCCTGCCCCAGATGCCCCAACGGGTGGGGCGGGTGGGCTTCCTTCCTGGTCCCCAATCCCGGCAGGGCTGTCCATGCAGCGGGGTCCTGGGGGACCTCCAGAGACCGTGAGCTGGCGCTGCCCGTGGCCTCCGCAGGTGGCACCTCCAGGTGCTCCGCGTGTGCCCAGGAGATGCCCAGTGCAGCAGCTGCTTTCCGCGGCCTTCTGGAATAGGCAGGACTGAGGCCGGAGCAGGCATGGACTGCCAGCCGGCCCTCTGAGCCCCTCCCCTTGTCCTCGCCCCCAGGTCCCGTGCCCTCCGTGCTCAGAACCGAGATCTTCCTGCAGTCCTCGCGGCCAGCGGCCTTCATGGTGGACGGGGCGGTGCACTGGCTCACCAACTTCATAGTGGGCTTCGTCTTCCCTTCCGTCCAGGTGAGGCCAGGGGCTGCCCTCCCTGCCCCCACCCCTGAGGAAGAGGGCTCCTAGTTCACCAAGGATGGGCTCTCAGACCCTCTGATGACCCTGTGAAACCCAAGCAGACTGTTCACGGGCTAGTTTCCCACTAAGCAAAGGGGATCCAGTCCCCACAAGCTGAAGGGCTAGTTACAGAGGGGCTCTGCTCTGCCAAGGGCAAAAGGCAGTGGGAAGGAAACGAGGAAATCCCTGCAGCTGCCTCCTTCCGCTCTTTCTGGAAGTCAGCACGTCAACTCACTGTTCTCAGTGTCTCAAGGTCAGAAGCCTAGGGGTCCTTTTTGACATTTGAGGCAGGACCCAATTTCCTAGCTAGGCCACCACTCCAGGAGAAAAGCAAAACTGGCCACAAAGAAGCTCCTCTGTGACTCACAAAGCCCCTCCTGTTTTCCCCTCCATTCCCACTTGTTCTCTTTGTTCCCTGCTCTAGGAGGCCATTGGTCCCTACAGTTTCATCATCTTTGCGGGAATCTGCCTCCTCACTGCTGTTTACATCTACGTGGTTATCCCTGAGACCAAGGGCCAGACGTTTGTGGAAATAAACCGAATTTTTGCCAAGAGAAACGGGGTAGAGTTTCTCCCCGAGAAGAAAGAAGAAATAACAGAGGCTGGGCTTCACACGGCCGCCGCAATGCCCACCAAAGAGACTTCCTTTTAATGACTTACCACCCGCCGAGTGCCTACATTCAAGATGAGAAAGGGGACCCAGCCCCAGGCCTCTTCCTCATTTCTTTTTCCCTGCATTTTTACCCAATGGACTGTGACAGCTCAGAGAGGTTTGTGCCCCCACCCCCAGGGGGCAGTGAAAGGCTTTGGAAGGTTTGGTGCCTGGGTTCATTGAGACGTAGCTAACTTCCATCTTCCAGTGGCCAGCTGCCTTCCTTTCCTGAGAGGAATGACCTGGGAAAAGCAGGTGTAAGAGGATTGAGTGCTGAGATTCCATCCTTTGATTCTCTGCTAGCACCAAAATTTGAATGATGGACAGACACAACTTTTTAAAATCAAATGTAACGACTTCAGTGATAGATACGGAGTCCTGAATCCCACAAAGGAATCAGATGCTGCTGGGATAAGACCGAAGCACTGGGTCCCTTTCCCTTCCAGGTGAGGTGGTTTCCCTCCCTCTGTTTTGTAGCCATAGAGGGAGTGAGCCCTGGTCAGCATTTATTGACTGCCCTGGGCTGCTGACCATGGGGCAGGTGGGCAAGAGAGGTGAGACCTGACCGCAACTTTAGAAAGCCAGTCCCAAGATATTGTCAGCGCTCGGTTGGGGCTGCTGGTATGCGTCTTCACATAAGGAGAGTCCGAGCTCACCTGTCTTAGTTTGCGGCTCCTGAAGCCAACACCACACAGAGGGCTGGCCTAACAACAGATATTTACCGGCTGAAGTCCTGTTCCCTCGTGGCCAGCAGTCTTTGGAGGTCCTTGGCTTTTCCATTACATGGCAGTGCACAATGGCTGTACCTTCTCCTTTCTCTTCTGGGTTCCACTGATTTACAGCTTCTCGCTGCTCCCCGAGGCTTCTTTTGTCATGTCCAGTTTCCTTTGCTTTTGAGGACTTCAGCCTCATGGATGCAGGCCACCCTCACTCAGTCTGGGCACACCTCAACTGATAACATCCTCAAAGGGCCTGTTAACAAATGGGTTACACCCAGGGACCAGGGCTGGGACCCGAGCCTGCCTTCGGGGGCACGTGGTTCACTCCCCAACACCACCTGTCGACACCTGCATCCTGGTCTGACCATCTCCCTTCCCTGCTAAATCCTTGCTTGGTTCTCTGTTGTCAAAGGCTATGGCCCAACCCCTGGGCATAGCATAGACTGGAGGTTCTAGCCAGTGCAATCAGAGAAGAAAAATAAATAAAGGTATCCAAATTGAAAAGGCAGAAATAAAACCTACTTTATTTGTAGGTGACATGATTTTCTACAAGGAAACAATTACAGGATCTATTTTTTAAAAGCAACTGGAACCAATTTGAACAAAATGCATTTAGCATGTATTGTTCCCATGACTTGGCATGTCACGGGGAGGGGAGGGACCAAGCATGGGCCAGAGCCACGGTCAGACAGGAGTGGCCTGCCAGCACTCCTTGGCCAGCTGCTAATTGCTTTGTCCTTTGTGAAATTCAATAACCCTTAATAAAATCTGTAATTAGCACACACACACACACACACACGCACACACAAAGCTACTAGAACTAATAAGTGAGTTAACAAGTTCGCAAGACCAGTATACAAAAATTGCATTTCTATAGACTAGCAATGAATAACCAGAAACTGCCATTTAAAAACAATACCAATTATAATAGCATCGAAGAACATGAGATATTTATAGATAAATCTGTCAAAATATGTGTAAGACCTGCACACTGAAAATTATAAAACACTTGCTAAGAGGAATGAAAGCCAGCCTAAATGAGTGGCAAGATATACCATGTTCATGGGTTGGAAATGTCATTATTGTTAAGGTATGGATTATCCCCAAATTGATCTATAGATTTAACACAATTCCAATCAAAATTCCAGCAGGCCGATTTTTTGTTGTAGAAATTGGTAAGCCGACTCTAAAATTTACACGTAAATGCAGAGGGCCTAGAAAGCCTGAACAACTTTAAGAAAGAGGAATGAAGTTAGAGGACTATTACAACACGACGTCATCACAATACAAAGCTACAGTAAACAAAATAGTGCGGGGTTAATAAAAAGATAGCAAATAGATTAATGGAACACAATATGGAATCCAGAAATACACCCACATCTATAGAAACGACTGATTCTTGGCAAAAGCAATTAAATGGAGAAAGGGGAGTCTTCCCAACAACTGTGCTGGAAGAATTGAATATCCATATGCAAAAAAATGAACCTTTATCCATACCTACACCATATGTAAAAATTATCCCAAAATGGATCATGGCCCTAAATAAAAATCTAAAACGGTAAAATTTGTAGAAGAGAACATAGGAGATAAGTCTTTGTGAGCACAAAAGCATGATCCATAAAAGAAAATATTGATAAATTGGACTTTGACAAAATTTAAAACTTCTGCTCTTTAAAAGACACTGTTATGAGAATAAGACAAAATAAACTGGAGTGAAATATTTGCCAATTATATATCAAAAAGGATTTGTATTGGGCGGGCAATGGTGGCTCAGTGGCAGAATTCTCACCTGCCATGCTGGAGACCCAGGTTCGATGCCCAGTGCCTGCCCATGCAAAAGGAAAAACAAAAAGACTTGTATCTAGAATGTCTAAAGAACTCTCATAACTCAATAATAAGAAAACAAACAACCTAATAAAATACGGACAAAAGATTTGACTTGACACTTCACCAAAGGAGAGATATGTGTCTTAAATAAGCACATGAAAAGATGATCAACATTATTAGGCATTAGGAAAATACAAATTAATACACAATGAGATACCACTACACACCTAATGGAAAGGCTAAAATTTAAAAGACTGACTATATCAAGTGTTGACAAAGATGTAGAGCAGCTAGAACTCTCATACACTGCTGGTAGGAATGTAAAATGGTGCAGCCACTATCTGAAACAGTTTACAACTTCTTAAAAACTTAAAGACTCCTTACCATATGATCCAGCATTCTGCTCCTAGGTATTTACCCAAAGATATTAAAACATGTCCATAAAACAACCCAAGTGTCCATCAACTGATGAATGGGTCAACAAAGTGTGGTACATACATAAACGATAGAATAATATTCAGCAGTAAGAAGGAATGAAGTCCTGAAGCATGCCACAAGATGGATGAAGCTTGAGGACATTACGTTGATTGAAATAAGCCAGACACAAAAGGACAAATACGAACATCAACTAATTATAATGAGCAAACTCTTGGAGTTAAAAATCTAGAGTAAAAGTTACTAGGAGATAGAGTGAGGGTCGAGATTGGGAGCTGATCCTTAATTTGTACAGAATTTCTAATAAGGGTGATTGTAAATGTTTGGGAATGGATAGAAGTGAGGATAGCATACTACTGTGAGTGAATTTAACAAGACTGAATTATGGGTGTGATTATGGTTGAAAGGGGAGGTTTGTGTCACCAGAAGGAAAGCTAGAAGACAAAACATAGGCTGTAAAACACAGTGAGCCCTGATGTGGACAATGGATATGGTTAACTGTATAAATATAAGAATGTTCTCACATGAACTGGAAATGTACATCACTATTACAAGACGTTAACAATAGGGTGGTATATGGGGAAATGCCCCTAAGGCAAACTATGGACTATAATTAACAGTAATACGATAATATTCTTTCATCACTTATGATAAAGGTAGTATATCAATGCTAAGTGTCGATAATGGGGGATATAAGAGGTATGGGGTTTTTATTTTTGGAGCAGTAAGAATGCACAGCTCTGTGAATGTACTGATAGCTATTGATTGTACACTTTGATGCATTGTATGGTTTGAATAAATCTGTTTTAAAAAGTGTCCATGCTAAGACTTGTACCCACATGTTCATAGCAGCCTTATTTGTAACAGCCAAAAACTAGAAACAGCACAAAAAGTTAATCAGGTAAATGGACAAATTATGGCATTTCCATTCAATACAACATAAAATTTTGCTTGGCATGATGGAAGCTACGATGCGGATAAATCTCCAAGTAATTATACTGAGTAAAAGAAGCCAGACCAAAAACAAAGTACACACTGTATGATTCCAGTTATATAAAATTCTTTAAAAATGCAAATAAATCTACAGTGACAGAGAACAGATCAGTGGTTTCCTGGGGGAAACTATTGGGGGTGATGAAAATGTTCAATATCTTGATTGGGGTGATAATTTCATGGGTGTCTACCCATATAAAAAATTATCAAATTTTACGTCTTGGATAATAAAAGAAACACAAACATCCACATCTTCTCTGGGTGGCTGTGCACCTGGGGGGAGGCGGCCAGTCCCTATGTGGTCACATTCAACATGACCTGAAAGCAGGTCCCTGAACGCCTCTGGGATTCCCTCCCCCAGGCATTTGCTCGGTAAGGACAGTGTCTCCCCCACTGGGGGTGGTGGGCCTTTGAGACCACCGCTCTCGGCGGGCAGCCACCGAAGCACTTCTGCAGCTGTGCAGCCCCTGCCTGTCGATGGGGTTGATTCGTGGTCCGTGGCCTGTTGATGGGGTTGATTCGTGGTCCGTGGCCGCGGCCCAGGCGGTGACGGCTGCAGCCCTTCCTGCTCTGCGGCCTGCGGGCTCGGAGGAGATCTGGCTCGCTGCACGTGCCCCGCTGTACATGCCCCGCTGCCGGCCCCGCTGGCAGAGGAATGCTGCTGCTTTGTCCTCTGCTGGGCGTGCGTGGCTGCGCTGACCTTTGGCTGGAGGGCCAGGTGCTCCGAAGATGTGACTCCACAGATAAGGACCATTGCCCGGTCAAGGTTCCCAGGAACGGGAAGTGGGAGCCCAGGCCGCACGGGGGGAGGTGCAGGGGGACTCCGATGGCTCAGTCCCCGCTCGGTAGGAGTCACAGGCGCACGGGGCCTGGAGAGGCCCAGCGGGGCAGCGTGCGGGGACGAGCGGGAAGCCCTCTGCAGAAGGCGGACTTTTCAAGAACTTAACACATTCCATTTTCCCGCATAAAAGAAAGGAATGCCAGTAGAAAATTATGTAATTAAAGCAGGACCCGTAGACCTCTTCTTCTAGACGCTAAATTGGTCAAGTTAATATTCCATATTGTGTGGTCTTGAATGGAGGAAACATCAATGTGTTGCAGTGATTCCTGATTCCATGAAGTCAGTCTTTTTATTAACTT
>PVIY010039071.1:0-23394 GCA_004026745.1 Myrmecophaga tridactyla
CCTAGAGGGGATTATCGTGGGTGGGGCAGACCTTATTAGTTGACTTTGACCTATCCCTAGAGAACCTGGGTAGATCTGACTTTATCAGTTGACATTGAGTTTTCCAGAAAAACTGTACTGGGTGGGCCTGCCCTTATCAGGTGACTTTGACCTATCCCTAGAGGATATTATCCTGCATGAGCCTGATCTTATCAGTTAACACTGAAGTTTCCAGAAAGGAAATGATCTGGGTGGGCCAGCCCTTATCAGTTGACTTTGACCTATCACTAGAGATTATCTTGGATGGGGCAGACCTTATCAGTTGACTTTGACATATCACTAAGGAGATTATCCTAGATGGGCCTCACCTTATCAGGTGACATTGAGTTTTCTGGAAAGAAGGTTATTCTGACTGGGGCAGAACTTTCATTTGATTTTGAGTTATCCCCAAAGGAGATAATCCTGGGTGGGCCTGGCCTTATCAGCTGATTTTGACTTATCACCAAAGAAGATTATCCTGGTCGGGCCTGACCTTATCAGTTGACTTTGAGCTCCCCCTAAAGAGATTCTCCTGGGTGGGCCTGTCCTTATCAGTTGACTGAGCTTTCTGGAGATTATCCTGGTTGGGCCTGGCCTTATCAGTTGACTTTGAACTGCCCCTAAAGAGAGCATCCTGGGTGGGCCTGGCTTTATCAGTTGACTTTGAATTATCCCCAAAGAAGATTATGCTGGGTGGGCCTGACCTTATCAGCTGACTTTGAGTTTTTCTGGAAAAGGGTTTATCTTAGGAAGGCCTGACTTTTTCAGTTAACTTTGAGTTATCCCAAAGGAGATAATCCTGGGTGGGCCTGACCTTATCAGGTGACCTTGATTTATCGCCAAAGAAGAGTCCCCTGGTTGAGCCTGACCTTATCAGTTGACTTTGAGCGATCCCTAAAGAGATTCTCCTAGGTGGGCCTGTCCTTATCAGTTGACTGGGCTTTCTGGAAAGATTACCCCGGGTGGGCCTGACCTTATCAGTCGACACTGAGTTTTCTGGAAAGGGGTTTATCCTAGGTGGGCTTGACCTTACCAATGAACTTTGAGTTATCCATAAAGGAGATTATCTTGGATGGGCCTGACTATTGGGTAACATTGAGTTCTCTGGAAAGAAGATGATCTTGGGTGGGCCTGACCTTATCAGTTGACTTTGAGTTATCCCTAAAGGAGATTATCCTGGGTATGCCTGACTTCATCAGGTGACTTTGAGTTATACCTGTACGATATTATCCTGAGTGGGTCTGACCTTATCAGCTGACCTTGAATTATTTCTAAAGGAGATTATCTTGGGGGTGCCTGACTTTATCAGGTGACTTGGAGTTATTTCTAAAGGCGATTATCCTTGGTGGGCCTGACTATGTCAGTTGACTTTGAGTCATCTCTAAAGATTACTCTGGGTGGGTCTGCCCTTATCACTTGGCTGTGAGCTACCACTAAAGGAGATCATCCTCAGTGGGGCTGACCTTATCAGTTGACTTTCAGTTATCCCTAAAGAAGATTATCCTGGGTGGGCCTGACCTCATCAGTTGACTTTTGAGTTATGCCTAAATGAGATTATCCTGGGCAGGCCTGACCTATCCATTGCCTTTCAATAAAGGAGATTATCCTGCATGGGCCTGATCTAATCAGGTGAACCTTTAAAGAGACAAGAAACAGAAGCAGACACCCTCCTGCTGGCCTGGGAGAAAACAGACAGACACACTGTGTACTTCCTAAGGCATGGCCATACTGCCAGGGCCTGAGGGCCGCTTCTGTGAGCTGAGAGAAGACCCCAACAACAGCCAGAAAGTATATGACAGCCTCAGTTCTACAACTCCAAGGAACTGAATTCTGCTACAACTCCACGGGCTTGGAACAGGATCCTGAATCTCAGATGGGAACACAGCCTGGCTCACACCTTGACTGCAGCCTAGGGGAATCCTGAGGAGAGAACTCAGCTGATCAGTGCCCAGACTGCTGATGCACAGAAATGGCCAGACCTGAAATGATTGTGAGTTTCAAGCCTCTAACTGTGGGATAACTTGTTACACAGTAATAGAAAACCACTGCAGCTTGTTGCAAGCTTTGCAGCTACAAACTTTATCTCGGTTACAATCTGTCATGCGGTGTGGTTTAGCTCCCCTTTCTGGGCACATACTTTACAAAGTCACCTACTGAACTAGCTTCTTGTAATATTTTTTTGTTTCAGTATTTCCATACAGTGTGGTGGGATTTCACTGTCTTCAAAACCTTCTTGATACACAAACAGAATGTCCTACTACTATTAGTAGTTTCTAACAATTATTCAATACACAAATAGTCTTTTTTGCTGCACTATGTCCTGAAATTAGAGATTTATCAATTTATTGTGTAATACACTTTAACTGTACACAAAGTCGAATTAATATATATATATTCTCTGACATAAACATAAAATGTTCTGTGCAATTTGCAAGTTCAGTCTTATCAGCTTGAACATCTCAAACTGTAGCAGATGGAAACCACATAATTCAAGTATTTAATATATTTCTTAAATGCAGACTTCCAGAGGTATTGTGGCATTTCCATGAAATTTGTCAGGTAACTGGTAATTTATCAGGGAACTGATCATCAAA
This sequence comes from Myrmecophaga tridactyla, assembly GCA_004026745.1. Classification (NCBI taxonomy): domain Eukaryota; kingdom Metazoa; phylum Chordata; class Mammalia; order Pilosa; family Myrmecophagidae; genus Myrmecophaga; species Myrmecophaga tridactyla. The sequence continues at coordinate 2,613 of PVIY010039071.1, forward strand.
AACCTGTGTGTCGTGCCTTTCCATGCTAAGAGAATACATTTTTCAGCAACTGAGAAGGTCTTTTCCCATTTGCTTTATAGTATGCAATACTGCATTACAATAAGCCTTTCTGCATTATAATAAGCCTTACTCTTCAGCAGTTAAACAAATAAGAAGTTGTGCTAACAATTTAACTGGATTTTTCTTTCTTTGAACAATGTCCAGGGACTTATTGTGTATTTAATTTTGAAGATTCTAAGCTTTCACCCACAGGAATATTATTACAAAGAAAATATAGGGACATGCCATTTACATTTCATTTTGCATACTGGATACACCTGTGTTTTTAAATTGTAAAGGCTTGCACTGTTTTCGTTTAAGGATAGACATCAAAGTTTGCTAAGTAGACAGGTCTCTTTTTCAATACCTTCTGTGTACATTTCCAAAATTGATCCAGTGGGTTTATAAAATGTCTTCATTTCAGGAGGCTGGAGGGAGGGTGTGTCAGTTTGAAGCTATTATGTACGCCAGAAAAGCCATGTTTTAATCCTGATCCAGTCTCGTGGGGGGCAGCCATTTCTTTTAATCCTGATTCAATACTGTAGGGTGGAAGCTTTTGATAAGATGATCTCCACAGAGATGTGGCATGCCCAACTGCGGGTGTGACCTTTTGTTTGGATGGAGATGTGATGCCACCCATTCAAGGTGGGTCTTGATTAGTTGACTAGTCTTTTAAAAGGGGAAGCATGTTGGAGGAAATGTTTGGAGAATGCTTGGAGAACAGTTACTTCAGAGCCAACAGGGATGCAAACACGTGGAGATGCTTGGGGTGCCGACAGAGAGAGCAGATGCCTAGAGATGGATGTTTGGAGATACCGAGCCCAGCAGACATCGCCGTGCGCCTTCCTACGAAATGCTGACAAGCCAGAATCCAGAGATGTGTCCTGGTGGAGTTAAGTGAAGGCCCACAGATGCTTAGAGAAGAAGCCACTGGCATCAGAAGCTGGAAGCAACAGAACCAGGAACAAGGACCAGCAGATGCCAGCCACGTGCCTTCCCAGTGACAGAGGTGTTCCTGACCCATTGACCTTTCTTGAATTAAGGTACATTTCCCTGAATGTCTTCATTTGGACCATTTCATAGGCTTAGAACTACAACTTTGTAATTTATTAAATTCCCTTTTTAAAAAGCCGTTCCAGCTCTGGCATACCGTATTCTGACAGCATTCACAAACTAACACACCTACTAAGGAATGGCTCATGGATTGTCCCACCTGGGAAACAACCCAAGGCGAAGTCGGTTTTCCAATGGAGTTGGAATGAGCATTCAAAAGCCGCTTTTATCCCTGCATCTGCATCAGGCCCCATCAGCTCTGGGGAGAGGCTGTCTCGTTGTGGTCCCAGGGTCAACACTCAGCCTCATGCTGGGATCCATGGCACAGAATGTTAAAAACAAAAGAGCCGAACCTCGCACAGAACCCCAAAGGGTGAAGAAGCCGGTGTCAGTGGATGACAGCCACCAGCAGTGAAACACAGCTGAGAACACAGCAGAAAAGCCTTCACAGGCTGACGCCCCCGCCCCCAGGATGGAGTTATCCCCAAAGGAGATTATTCTGGGTGGGCCTGACCTTATCAGTTGACTTTGACCTATCCCTAGAGAACCTGGGTAAACCTGACTTTATCAGTTGACACTGAGTTTTCCAGAAAGACTATACTGGGTGGGCCTGCCCTTATCAGGTGACTTTGACCTATCCCTAAAGGGGATTGTACTGGATGGGCCTGACATTATCATTGACTTTAACCTATCCTTAGAGGATATTATCCTGGGTGGGCCTGACCTTATCAGTTGACATTGAGTTTCCTGGAACAGCATTTATTCTAGGTGGGCCTGACCTTATCAGGTGAGTTTGAGTTATCCTGGGTAGAAGTGATGCACGTGTAGACTCACAGAATCAGGCGGTGCTGGCTCAGAGTTGCTAAAAGGTGCCCGGGTAACAGACAAGTGGTAAGTCTGCAGATTGGAGAGGTGGCGTGTTCTAGTTTGCTAGCTGCCAGAATGCAATATACCAGAAATGGAATGGCTTTTTAAAGGGGGAATTTAATAAGTTGCTAGTTTACAGTTCTAAACCCATGGGAATGTCCAAATGAAGGCACCAACAAGAGGTTGCCTTCTCTCAAGAAAGGCCGATGACATTCAGGGTTTCTCTCTCAACTGGAAAGGCACATGGTGAACACGGCGACATCTGCTAGCTTCTCTCCAAGCTTCTTGTTTCATGACGCTCCCCCAGGGGCGTTTTCCTTCTTCATCTCCAAAGGTCTCTGGCTGTGTGGACTCTCACAGTTTCCTCTTTTAAAGGATTCCAGCAAACTAATCAAGACCCACCTGGAATGTGTGGAGTCACATCTCCGTCTAATCCAAGTTTAATACCCACAATTGGGTGAGTCACAGCTCTGTGGAAAGAATCAAAAAGCTCCCAGCCAGCAATATTGAAGGAGGAGTAAAGGGTGCAGCTTTTCTGGGGTCCACCCCAGATTCAAACAGGAACACGGAGCAAGGCAGAAGCAAAATTGGCATGAGCATATGCCAGGGTTGAATCGTGTGCCCAAAAAGTTATGTTGGAGAGCTAATCCCTGTCCCAGGAAAGGGGGCGTATTTGGAAAGAGGGTCCTTGGAGATGGATGAGTTAAGATGAAGGGAATGGAGTAGGGTTTGCCTGCTCCAATAGACCTTTGTCCTTTCAAGGACAGGACATTTGGAAAAAGAGACAAAAAGACGCAGGAAGAAGGACTTTCATAAGGCAGAGACAATTATTCAACAACTGTTGTGTGGAGTACCAGGGAAACTGAGGCAGCATATTTCCCCCAATGAAACTGTACATTCTGCAAGACTGAGGGGTTGAACGAGTGACCTAAAGCATTATTCTTTTACTTGTGTCCGTTTGCAGGACAAAGCCATAGAAGAGAAGGGAAGCAAGCAGGAGGCCTTACAGGACAAAATTTTCCTAGAAACTTCAAACCTGGCAGAGGCATGATTATATAATCACAGAGGTAGTGGCCTGGGGCTGCAGAATGGGATTTTCCAGCAAGATTCCCAGCTGCAAGGCTGGACGTCTCTTCTGAATTTTGATATTTCAGCATCTCGATCTTTTGTTCATGGCCGCACATTTTGTTGGCATGCATTTGGGAAATTTCTGTCTGTTTTGGAAAGAGAGTTCCTTTTGCATCTGGAGATGAAACATATTACCCCAGAGTCAAGAATAAATTCCTTTCACCCATGTTTAAATCGCATTTTTATTAGATGTGATTCTGCCTTTTTTGGGGTCCAAACCTACTGATTTAAATCCCTGCTTGTGTGTAGGACGAAAGCAGAAAAACTTGCTGGATGGTTCTTCAGTCTTTCAGCTTTTAGGCAACTGCTGTTGAATTTGTTGGTCATCTCTCAGATTCTTTTCACTTTCCATTTTACTTCTGCACCGTTTTATGCCTTCATATTCAGACTTCCTAGTTTTTACTTCATTCTTGGGGTGCAGAGCTGTAATTTGTTTTCATTTTTATCATTTCTTACTAGAACAAGGATTTAAAACCCTGTGAATTCTCTTACTATTTGGACCATATCCCATAAACTGTGACACCTTATATTTCACCTTTCTTCATTTGTAAATACTTTGCTGCAGGAGATGAGCTCAATTTCCCATCTGCATGCTTCTAAAAGGCAGCTGTTTGGAACTGTGCACGAATCTGGGTCCTTGGACGTTGCACTTTTGTTGGTAAAATCGTACATTAAGATACAAGGGGTCTAGGTGGACCACAGCCTGAGTGCAGGAGTTTACAGGGAGAGTGGCGAGGAGGGTCTACAATGCTTGTCCAATCTGTGATGTGCAGTGAATGTTCCAGAAAGTGGAAGAGTTGGAGAAGAACCTTGCCCCCTCTGCACTTCTGCCCTATCCAGGCAGGAGGGAGACTGCGGGACCCTCCAAAGCCTGAATTGTGCCCCTGCAGGGGGCGGCGAGGGCACAGCTGCCAGGCTCAACCCAGAGGATGGAGCTGGCTCACTGAGGACTGGCTGTCCCTCCAGGGCTCACAGGAACCAAGAGATGAGTGGACCAAGCAGGCAAACCCTTGGGGTCGACCTTGTGTCTGATGCTAAGGCCTGATGGGGTGGGGCAGAGGACCCCAAAAGCAAGAAGGTGGGGTGACCACCAGCTTTCTTGGGACTGCAGAAGGTGCAGCAGTTGAGAGGGGAACAGAAGAGGGGACGCCCTTTGGTGGGGGGCTCTGACACCCCTATTCCCACCAAGAATCAGGGAGAAGCACATGCCAAGTTCCCCAGGGTGTGAGTCCACGAGCCAGGCAAGCACTGCTCATTGCTCTGTCTCCTCTCACCTGGAGACAGGTACTGACTGTCTAGCCTCCAACAGGTGCAGGAAAATGGGAGGGAGAGCCCACTCCACACTGCACCCCAGGTCTGAGAGGGGCTCTGTTTGCCTCCCAGATCAGTTCACAGGCTTTAGCAGGTCTTGCAGTGGGCTTCAGCTTCCATCCAGGGCTGGGTATGCGCTGCACGGGGGAGGCAACCCCCAGGCCATGTGCCCAGCTCACGGCTTGCACATGAGTGACGATTAAGTTCTGGCGTCCATTTGGCCAGGTGACGGTGCCCAGTTGTTCGGCCTGACCATTGCTGCCAGGATATTTTGTGGCTAGTGAATAAAACGGGAGCCTGGTGTGTGAAATCATCAGTCAGTCGATTGCATCTGCGGCTGATTACATCTGTAAACGACGAAGGCGTGTCTCCCATAATGAGATGGTCTAATCAGTTGAAGGGTTTTAAGGAAGAAAAGAGAATTTTTCGCTGCTTCTCCAGCCAGCCTCTCCTGTGGAGTTCATGCAGACCCTTCATCGGAGCTGCCAGCTTCACAGCCTGCCCTGTGGGTTTTGGACTCTTCCATCCCATGATGTCTCTCCTTGGGCTCTGTTTGTCTAGAGAACCCTGACTAATACACAGATGCTACTTTTGGGCCAAGACATGCATGTACTCGGATTAATTATTTCCTGGCTGCATTGACAGCTTACGTGAGTACAAGGAATGCGGAATGGATAAATGCTCACTGGCCGTGCTGTGCTTTCTGTGTCGGGTTCACCCGACATTCTCGGATAATGGAGGATGAGTTTGCTGGTCTTTCCAGCTCCTCTCGTGTCTTACTGATTTTAATTCAATCTCACCGGGGACCTACACATGTGGCACGCTGGATATAACTGGGTGAAGTCGTTTGATTTGAAGAATCAAGAAAATCCTGAGGCTGTACAGGCTTGAAAGTAAAGTCACTTCGAGGTAAGGCACAAGCTGACGTGCTCAGGCGCCTATTTATGCCAGCAAAATTCTAGAGAGAGGAAAGTATAACCCGAAGACTTAGGATGCAGCCAAGTGTTCTCTTGTGTAAGCAGCAAGCGGTAGGAAGTCTCAAGATGCACAACTCAGGATATGCAGCTTTGGGGGAAAAACCAAAGAAAAACAATATCCCAGTTGGTGATAGAATCTGGTCAAGCAGAAGATGCAGAAGGACAGAGTAAACAAATGAAATGACCCAAAACAGCAGATGCAGAGTTGACCAGACCTTGGACCAGAACGAAGCCATTCAAATGTGAAACTCAAGTTCAACTATTCTACGAATCATGATTTTCAAAACAGCCAAATGCGATCGACGTGCATTAGGAAGAAAGCTTTAACTATAAGCAGGAGGACTTGAGATTTGAAGGGGGAAGAAGCAGGAGAGAAAAAAAAATTGCTGTAATTCAGCATTGTGGAAGGGAGAGAGTCAATGGGCCCTGCTTAAAATTGAAATATGCAGAGAAAAAGAGCGTGATTCTCATTCACCCTTTGGATCATGTGAGAAAAAATTGTGTATTGGGGTAGGGGGACATGAAATCAATGAATGTGCCCATTACAATTGAGTTTTATAAAATGTGCATTTGCATCTCCAGTCTACCAGCACATCATTTTGGTAAAAATATCAATCCTAATTTTTTTTTTAAGACGTTTGACTGTGGAGGGGAAGAAAGGGCTGGGGTGGAGGTTGGAGGAAAAGCTGGAATTTTTAGTTCAGGCTGGTTTTCCTTAATGCTCTGTATTCCTAGGGCACATGATCAAAACAGGGAAGAACTTGAAGAAGTAGGATGAAGCAGGGGTAGATGATGCAGAGAACGGGGTCTCCACAAAACTAGGGGAGCTGCACCTGCCCAAATCAGGGAGAGGCCTGGGGACCACGTCAGGGAGGTGCTGGCACCCCAAACCCTCTAGCTACCTGCCAGGTGGGACCCATAGGGAAAAACTAGGGTCATACAGCCCAAGGACAGCTCAAGGGCACGGGGCTGCTGCTAAGTCTGACCACACCAGCCTTTCTCCAAGAAAGTGCTCATTTTCTTTCATGTATTTGGAGTCTTTGGGAAATTGATTAATGACACACGTGCACGCCTGTTTTAGGGAGCCCGACCTCTGCCCCCTTCCCAAACTCTGCCTGTTATGGAGGGGGTCAAGGGACAGTCCCCAGGACTGGTGGCCCCTGAGGGATGGTGGGAGTGGGCAAGGGCTAAACGAGCTCTGTGGGCCTTGCAGACAGGATGTGCGCTCTTGGAAAGCGTTTTAATTTTAAGTTGCTCTTTGGGGATCCCACTGCTTGTCTCTCTTCTTTTCTGCAGACATGGTCCAGGTCATGTCTGATTGTCTGGGGTTCCTGCTGCTTGGAAAAAGGGACTTCCTTGCTATCATCCCCAGATAAGCAAAGAGGATTTGGGGACTGGGTGTCACCCAGATATGTCACCCTGCACCCACCTGTTCCCCCATCTTCACCCTGCCAATGGCCACCGTAACTTTGGTGACGAGGCTAGATGAGCCCATGTGGATGTCCTAAATGTGGGACATTTCCTCTCCGGAACCATTGCGGCTCCAGGGCACAAGAGGTGGCAAAGATCCCCAAATGTGCCCCTTGCCACTGCCGTTTTAAACATTACAGCTTCGTTAATTCCATGGGACAGTTTTTACAGATTAAGCAGTCACCCAAGCATAAAGAGAGAGGGTGAGATCAACCACAGCTGAGATCTTGAGAGGGGCTTCCCCCAGGAGAAGTGAGTAGGAAGTGCCGCTGTCGTCATCTTCGGACGGGCTCCCAACTGCTTTCTTCCTTTCCTTGGCAGAGAAAAAGCAAGCAAGCAGCCTGGAACAGGATATCAGCTTTGCTGACATCACCATTTTTTTTTCTCTTTTAGCAACACTCATTATTTCTTATCTGTTAAATAGCGCGTACGATATGCCCTGCAAAAGCTCCTGGAAAATCTTCTGGGCAATTAACTTGTAAAACAACCAAAGTTCTCATTATGTGTAGGATTGAAAAATGTCCCTAGATGCCACATTTGCAAAGCAGATGACAGAAAATCAGTAATTCAGCTTCCAGCACATATCGCTGTATCCCTGTGAGAGGGCGAGTTGGGGGGAAAGGAGAGGCCCCCCAGGATTGTCATCTGAAAGAAGACAATTAAGGGTGTAAATATCCCCAAGCACAGAGAACACCGGGCCTGGAAACAGGCAGGAATGACAAGTACTGGGCAATGAGGACAGAAAGATTAGAGGGGAGGCCAGCGAGTGTGGGAAATGCTTGTCCACAAAGACAAGGAGGTGAGAAAATATTCTGTGGATCACATGTTGATGTGTTTAAGACCAGGAGACGTCAGTATTAATCATCTTGGGAGGAGCCAGTTGCTCAACCCCAGGGGGCGATTCAGCAAGAAGCAACTCAAGAGTATGGCAAGGCAATTCCACTCCCACGCCAATCTATACTCCACAGAACTGAAAGCAGGAACTCAAGCACTTAAACATGTATGCAAATGACCCAAAGCGACATTATTCACCAGAGGCAAAAAGTGGAAATGAACCATGCATTTATCAACAGATAAACTGACAAATGAAGAGCAGGATAACCTTACAACGGACTGTTACTCAGCCACAGAAGGATTGAAGTTCAGGTATATGCTACTTTGGGGATGAACCCACTGAAAATACATGATGGTGAGTGAAAGACAACAGGAAAGGACAGATACTGCATGATTCATTTATAGGGAAAGTACGGAATAGGCAAATTCATAGACATCAAAAGTAGAGAAGTGGTTTCCAAGGGCCGGGGGCAGGAGAAAGGAGTGAATCCTGAAAACTGTGGACATCCTTCGGGATGATAAAAAATGTTCCAGAACTAGACAGAAGTGCTGTTGGCTCAACGGTGTCCATGGAATTCATGCCGTTGGATCGTTCACTTTAAAATGGTTAATGACAGCTATGTGAATTTCAGCTGAATACGTTATTTAAAATACATATTTTGTAAAGGAGTCAAATCGGAGTGCCCCTTCCTTTAGGGGAATATGAGGGAAATCTGTCAAGCAGCAGAGATGTTAATTGCAATACGTCGTCCTTTCTGTAAACCCACCTGCCATGATGGAACTCTGTATAAGAAGATGATTGGTCCAAAGAAAAACAGGTTTCTGTCCTTAATAAAAATAGAGTCAAGGTGTGGCTATATCTGCCAGGTGAGTGAACAGAACTAGGGATCCCCTCAAACCATTTCTGGGTACAAGGAAGAATGGGGGTATGCCAGCTTAAAGCTACGGTGTACTCCAGACTTTGCTGGAGTCCTTTAATCCCTGTTCAATATTGCTGGGTGGGAACTTTTTTATTGTTTCCATGGAGATGGGACCCACCCAATTGTGGGTGGTAACTTTGGATGAGATGGTTTCCATGGAGATGTGTCTCCCCCCATTCAAGGTGGGGTTGCTTAATGGAGCCCTTTAAGTGGGAACCATTTTGGGAAAAGCTCAGGACACAGCCAGAGACCTTTGGAGATAAAGAAGGAAAATGCCCCCAAGGAGCTTCATGAAACAAGAAACCTGGAGAGAAAGCTAGCAGATGTCGCCATGTGCCCTTCCAGCTGAGAGAGAAGCGCCAGACTCCATCACCCTCTTTCATTGGAATTAAGGGGCTTTTCCCTGGGTGCCTTAGTTTGGACATTTTCACTACCTTAGAACCATAAACTTGCAGGTTTAATATATTTCCCTTAAAAAAAAAGCCATTCCATTTCTGTTATATTGCATTCCAGTAGCTTTTACAAACTAAAACAGAGAGCTAGAACTAGGAAGGCTTTTTATGACTCACCTCTAAAAGAGCATTTTCAAAGTCCTTTTCTCATCCCTATACTTACTGGTCATCCACGGAATGACCTTCACATCAGAGGGTCAGTCTGTAAGGTGAGACTCCCCGAAAACCTAAGACAGAAAGCCAGCTCTACGATGGCAGATTCAGAAGCTCTCTGCCGTCTGGGCTGGGCCATCTTATCAACCTCTTGATGAGGTCTCCAAGATGGACGGTGAAATGCATGTAACAATTAAACGCTCAAAACATGAATGCACAAAGAACAAGTTGAGGCAAGCATCTGATTGGCAGAGGCCATGCCTGGGATGGAACATTAGACAAATCACCAAAGGCACTTAAAACCCAAGCACACCCACACATGCTGCCTTCCTTAGGCCACAGAGCTATGAAAAAGTTAGGCAATACGCAAAAAAAATTGAATGAATCCATCCCAAAGTGCTGTATGCCAATTTTTCTAGGTGAATTCCAGATAAGAAAGGTAGCTCAGGACATGCAGAGATGGGCCAATTATTCAGGCATGGAAGCGATTCTACCAGAGATACATCGAAAGAGGCAAAGACGAAATCATTGGGCAGGTTTCCTGCTTTGAATTCCTTTCAGGCCAAAGCAGAATTTATCTGCAGAGGAGGGAAAGGGACGCACGTTCGAAGATGCAGATTCAACTGGACCAGGCATTTACCTTGCTTCTCATTGATGAGAAATTAAGTTTGGTATAGTGAACCAATGGAAGAAAATGCACCCATAAAATAGCACATCTATTTATGAGCACAGAAAGAGTTGAGACTGCACGAGGAAAAGCCAGATGTGAGAAGGGAGAAGAGTAGGATTCCACATTTCTTAGTGGACATATACTGGGGAGAACTGGGGCCAGACTTCCCTTCCCTAAGGATCAAAAGCCACTTACCCTTCCGGAGACTGATAAGCCTCAGTGCTTGTCTCCAACTCTTGGGGCATTCTCAGGTGTCTTGGGGCTTATGTGGTTTCCCTTCTGCCTCTTTGTTCCTACTGCTGAATTAAGAAAGGGCCATCCCGACACTTGTTCTCTCTTGCTTTGTGTCATGCTGATGAGACATGCAATGCCAGACATGTTTCACACACTCACCTATAGACCATCCAGGGGATAGAATAAGTTTCACAGTGGCAGGACAAACAACCAAAGCCATGCTGCCAAAGCAACCCAGGACCATCAACACACCCAGGGACTCCTGTCTGCCAAGACGCTTTGAGTCATTTTCTCTTTCCTGCCCATTTTGTCTGACTCTCTCCACATCTCCTGGGGCATGTCTAAATCCTGTTTGGAGTTCAAATTCCAATGTCACTTCTTACTAAGTGCATACTGTTGGGCAACTTTTTAAAATTCTCTGTGTCCCAGATTCCTCAATTGTGAAATGGGGATGGTAATAGCATCTAATTCACTGGGGCGAAATATATGAGTAAATGCAGGTAAAGAGTTTAAAACATGACCTGATGCATAGCTACACAGGGTTAGCTGGTTTTATAAATATGGTTACTTCCGGCCCAAAGTGGTCTACCGGTTTCTTTTGTCAACATTTGCCAGCCCAGATGAGACTCTTCACTTGGACTTCGATGAGTTATCAGAATCTGGCCACACATCCTAGTTTGCCAGGGTTAGTCCCCAGGTATCTTCTGTATCCCCTAAAGCCACTTCCAAGGTTGCAAGACATGATGAAGTAGAATCTGAAGCAGAAAGCGGCATATATATGAGCAGAGGAGCCAAAGGTCAGAAATTAGGTTTGACAAGAACAACTGAAATGTAGGAGCAAAATCTCAAAAGGGGGGGCTACAAGGGCAGAGCCCCAAAATCTGAATTCAGATGACCCTTGGGCCCTTCTCTGACTCCTGATTTGTACAATGGATTCCAAGCAATTTGGAAACAAAAAACACAAAAACCTGCTAGAAGGTTGAATGTACTGGACAGACAAACATCAGCAGCTGCCCGGTATTGGGGAAGTTAGCAGAGCTTGGCTGACATCTTGGATTCTCACTTGACACACAAGATGGGCTGTGCCTTAGGGAAAAGGGCGAAGTCTTAAGAATAAGAACTCAATCCTAGGACCAGGGCCAAACCTGAAATAAATTCACCATATCTAGAAGGAAAGCAAAGTTTTCACAAGGTCAAGATAATCTGCAAGGAATACTGTTGCCTGCTAGAAAACCTCAACATTATTGAGAGAAGCCTAATAGAATCCGAAGTCTCTACAATATAGTATCACAATGTCTAATGCACAACGAAAATGACTAAGTACGTGAAGAAACAGAAATATGTAAACAGCAGCTAAAAGAGGGGGAGAAATATAGACAGCAGAAAGGGACCCAAAGAAGACACAGCAGTTGGAATTAGCAGACCAAGACTTTAAAAGCAAGAAAAAAAATCTACAAGGAAAGATGGATGTAATAGGTGAAGGGACAAGGGATGTCCGGAAAAATATGGGGACTCTAAAAATGCCCAAACGAATATCCTAAAATGGAAAAGTCAAATGACTGAAAACAAAAATCCATTGAATGGGATGAAAAGTATATTGGACGCGACAGAAGATATGGTGAAGTTGAGACAGTTCAAAAGAAATCATCCAACAAAAGCAAAGGTGGGAAAAAACATGAACAGGGGTTTGAGGAAATGTCAGACATTTACAATTATACACGTTGTTTTGAGGAAACAAACAGCACTGAAAATTGGTATACCCAAAACTGGTTAAAATGGCTAAATATATATATAATACATATTTATATAGCCACAATAATTTAATATATATAATATATATATAATTTATATATATATATTTATATAGCCACAATATTTTTTTGAAAACAAATGGGCAAAGGACTAGAAAACCCCTTTCTCCAAAGAGGAATCTACAAATGGGCAATAGGCACATTAGTTCATTAAGGAAATGCAAATCCAAACCACAGTGAGACACCGTTTCATGTCCACAAGGATGATTGTTATCAAAAAAAATTCCTCTTAGGAAATCACTGCATGTTTATGCATGTCTCTGAAAGAAAGAAGTGCCAGAAAGAGAAGACACAGAGAAAGAGCAGGAAAAATATTGGAAGAATGATGGGTGAAAATAATCCAAGTTTGATCAAAAACATCAACCTAAACAGATACAGGTGGCTTAGTAATTCCAATGTAGAATAAACATGGGGTGGGGGACGTGGGGTTAGGAAGTACACATAGACGTATCATCATTCTTAAAGCAACAAACAAATTTAAGCTTGTTTATTATCATTATCAATAATAGCTGACACGTCCAACACAAAGATGACAAGAAATCAATGGAACAACAATTTTCATGTCCTAAGGTGTGGGGAAATGCATTCTTTCAACCCAGAATTCTATGTCAAGTGAAAACAGCTTTCAAAAAAAAAAAAAAATGAAGGCAAAATAATGACATTTTCAGAAACGTGAAATTTGTCACCAGCAGACTCTGGGTTAAAGAAATGCTAAAGGAAGTTCTTGAGGCAGAAGTTAAATGATACCAGATGGAAGTTTAGAGCTACAGGAAGGAATGAAGAGAACTGGAATCAAGAGAGGACAGTACCTAAAAAAAAAACTGCAGGGTCCTGGAAATTCCCCCACGATATTCCCTGGAGGGAGTAAAACATTGCAACCAAGAAAAACCTTTTCAATAAGTACATGAGCATGTAAAGACTTCTCTACAAGGCATTTACTCTATTAAGTCTCTTTTGGCTATCAGAGTTTCAAGCGTCTACTAGAGGTGGAATCAAACAGATTTCTAACTTACTCAAGCAGTGGGTTTCACAAGCTAAAAATCAGGTAGCACCCTAGAGCCGAGAAGCTGCAGGAGAGAAATGTAGGGCTCTCTTTCTAGACCTGGGGGGGCCAGGCCTGTGCCAGCCACTCCAGAATTCTACATGAAATCATTGCACACATGTCCTTTTATTGCAAATGGGAAGACCTTTCACCCAATAATTGGAATGTCATGCTCCCCCCCAAAATAATAACATTTCCTGACTACAAGTTTATTTTTCCATATTAACCAAAGTTTACTTTATTTCCCCCAAGGGGGAAAAAGGTTATGAAAGTAAAACTTCAGGGACAATTTTTAGAGACTATGTGAGTGATGTGTTAAGAACCTAGCTAAAAATCAATAGACACCTTGTGATTTATTCATAAGAACGGATCGGAAGGAATGTCCCTGGCAAGGACTGAACATCTACTAATGAGAGGAAAGCAATGAGGCAGCCGAGAGGCTGCAATCTCCAATAATAACGTGGGCAGTGAATTATCGGTCAGGGTAAAAGAGTCTTGCAGGCAATATGAGGATAAAAGTTCTTCCTTATGGATTTTTTTTTAAAATTCATGTAAGTATCGAAAGAGTGGCTTAGGAATTCAGGCAGACGACGTCCCCCGGCCGCAGACTGCTTCAAAAGGTTAAAATTCATCAACAATCCTACAAGATGAAGTGCCTTTAATATACGGAGCAGTGTGAGCGCTGTAATTGCAAATTAAACATTTAAAAAGGGCCACCCTGCTCCTTCCAGGCCTTCAGAAAAGACACGATGACCTTTTCAACCAAGAAATGCCCACATGAAGGACAAATATTGTGCGGTTCCACTTATGTGGACTATCTAAAATGAGCCAATTCTAAATATAGAATATAGATTACAGGTTGCCAGGGACTGTGGGCATGAGAGAGGGTGTTGAGGTTCAAAGGGGGTGCAGCTTCTGTTTGGGGAGATGAAAAGTTTTGAGGAAACAAACGGCACTGAAAATTGCTATGTTCAAAACTGGTTAAAATGGCTAATAAATATATATATTTTTTTATATAGCCACAATAATTTTTATACATATATAATTTTATATATAATTTATATATATATATATATATTTATATAGCCACAGTATTATTTGAAAACAAATGGGCAAAGGACTAGAACACCCATTTCTCAAAAAAGGAATCTACAAATGGGCAATAGTTCATTACTTCATTAAGGAAATGCAAATCCAAACCACAGTGAGACACCATTTCATGTCCACAAGGATGATGGTTATTGGAAAAAAAATTCCTCTTAAGAAATCACTGCGTGTTTATGCATGTCTCTGAAAGAAAGAAGTGAACGAGTAACATGAAAAGTGAAATAGTCCAGGAGAGCTATTTTATATTACACAAGGAAGACAGGCCATCCTTGAAAATATGCCAGACATAAATAAACATCCAGAGGATTCTTAAAACTTCTCTCGGGTATAAATATCACTCATTGTTGGCCAATAAGCCATGGTGCCAAGCACACTGCAGAAATTATGTCTCAAGAACGCGCTGCAATCGGCACGCAAATTACAGTTTTTCCAAGTCCACCAGGTTCCATTAGGGTCCTTTCCCATAATTAGAGAGCCTAGAAGTAGAAAGAAAACCCCAGGCATCTCCTTGCCTCAAGAGTGACCTATATTTAAGATACGAATCTTTCTCTGTTTGATGATAAAGGGCAGTAGGCATTGATCTGGGAGCTTCTATGTGCGATTATGGAAAAAAAAATGTGTAACAGGCAGGCACTGATGGGAATTTACTTGCTGGTCATAACCGCCAGCAGAACTCACTTTTCTGCCCTCAAGAAGCTCTAACGTGAGCTGGGGGAAGGGGGTATCTCCAAAAGGAAAGGACAGGCTGTTTCAGCAGCAAAGCATCTGTGGGTGAAAACAGGTGAGCCAGTGCGAGGGTGAAGCCAGTGCGAGGGTGAATCTTGCCTGCCTGTTAAATGCAGTACATTTTTTCAGCTTCATCTTTAATCCAAGACGTCTGTCTTGGCAGGATTTTGTTTCCATTACAGATGTAAGAATTCCTCGTGTCGTTTGTACGGCCCCAGAATTAAGATTCACAGAGAGCTATTTCCAGGTAAAAGAAGATGCCTAGCAAATAAAAATCCACTTCCGCAACAACCGACAAGCTTACCAGGCCTCGAAGGCTGTTTTGTTTGTATAAAAGCAAAACTGAAGGAAGCACGGGATAAACGCGCATAAATCAAACAGCTCTGCTCTGTTACTGAAAAAGGTGGTGCAATTTGCAACAGGCAGAGAAAAGGTCTCGATTAGGTGTGAAAAAACTCTTGACGTAGGTGACATGGAGAAATTCACTCCTTCCACCTCTGAGAAAGGCGGTTTTTGGTATATGAACACGACCACTCGTTCTCTTAAGCGAGAAAGCTTTCACGGGCACGGAATGGTTTAAGACCCAGTAAAAGGCTTGGCACCTCGAATAAACGTCGAGAAGGAATTAAAACCCTTTCTGGGAAAATCCCCCGATGGGGAAATCAGCCCCACGCACTCCAAATACCACAAATACGCCGTAATCCTGAGACTTGGATCAGTCGCAGTTTTGCAAGAATGTACCCAAAAAGTGGTCTCCACTGGCTCGTGACTTCAAAGGCGGACGGTGCCAGAAAGTGAAGAGAGTACAGATTTCAAGCAAGAGCTAAGAAAAAGGAGAAAAAAAGGCAAGGGGAGGGGGACAGAGAAGCAGGCCAGGGAGGAGTCAGTTAGCCATTTGAAATAAATCATACTCAGGGTCGTTAGCCTTCTGGTTAGGTTGCCAGGATGTGTACCTGCTTGTTTAACAACAAGAAAAGGGACCCACGCAGCAAGCATGACACAACGTGGGAATTGAGGAAGAGACATAAGCGGCCGGCTCCTGGGGTCCCTGCAGCCACGGACCGAGTTGGGGAACTGGGGGGGGGGGGCCTCTGCCCTTGCTTGTAACGTGCATGAGCTGCCGGCCAAGCCCAGCCCCAGGACAGCAGGTCTTGTCCCAGGGGGTGGGGGGCAGGCTCTGTCTGGGGTTGCCGGACCCACCCCTCGGGGGTCAGATTCAGCCGCGGGGAATTTGGGGATATGCTCCCAAGGTCGCTGCAGCCACCGCCGGGGACCTCACTCCTGTGTGGCAAATGGCAAAGCCAGCTTGGCATCGTTCTGACTTTCCAGGGCATGCACAGGGGTTTGCATTCGGTCAAGGGCATGTGCGAGTTTGCAGGTGAGCCATCGGCACCCCCACCAGAAAGAGGAAGTCAGGGCCCTGCTCCCCTCATCCCGTGGAGGTCACCCCCTGGTGCTGGCTTTGGGGTCTCTCCATATTTGCCCCCCGCCGCTGCCTCCTCATTTTGGCCCAACGTGGCCCCTTCTACTGCAGACTTCGAAGCCACTTTCTGGCCAAGCTGAGCCTGGCATCCGAGGCTATCAGGCAGCTTGTGAGCTCATCGCTAAACTCTAAACACTTGCACAGGGTGCAGAAAATGGGGGGGCACCCAAGGAAAGCAGCCAGCCAGTCGAAGGCTCCTGCACTCAGAGCGCAGTTCCCTGCTCCAGGTGAGTGTGCCTGCAGATAGCTGGCCACCTGGAAGTTCCCACGGATGCAGATTCCGTGTCACTTGATAGAAAGGAAAAAAAGGAGACTCGGTGTTGGAGGTGTCCCAGGAGAGGGACAAGCCTGACCCACCAACGGCATTCCCCCCAGGGCACGGGAGTTGGCAAAGCACTGGAACCCTCTGTCCATTTTTCATGCGCAAACCTAAATCTCAGCATGCACGGCTCAAGTCCACCCAGAAGGGTGGAGAAAGTCCTGTCATGTGGCTAAAGCACGGGGGGGGGGGGGCGGTTGCTGAGAACAAGCAGAATGTTTCACGAGGGTGAACTTGAGGGTTTGGAAACGGACAGAGGGGACGGCAGCACGTGAGAGCTGGAAATATCTGCGGAGCTTAATGGAGTGTGAGTGAGGTGGAAAGGGAAGGTTTGGCGTCTCTGTGTGTGCCACCAGAAGGAAAGCTGGAGGTCAGACAGGGGAATGGATAACTCAGTGCTGTGCGTATGAGGAACTGGAGAAATATGAAAAAAAAATTCTTTCATGAACTAGGACAAATATGCAACAGTGGTGCAAGGAGTTCATGATACAGGGGTGTATGGAAAAAATGTATCTACTGCAAACTGTGGACTGGAGTTAATTGTAATATGTTAAAAGTTTTTGTTCAACAGGAACAAAAGTATCACTGCAGCAGTATGGGTCAAGAATGGGGAGGATTTTTTTTTTTACTTTCATTTCTTCTCTGGAATAATGGAAATGTTCTAAATCTGATCACGGCGGGGTATGCACAATCGTGTGATGTCCTGTGAACCAGTGATTGTGTACTTTGGATGGTTTCTATGCTGTGTGAAGCTATCTCACTAAAACTGCATTTTTAAAACAAGCTTCTCAAGCACGTCCTTTCCTCCCACAAAGCCAGTATATGACAGCGTGTTACGATTTTTAACCTAGTCCAAAACAATCCTTTGCTCTCTTCTTAGTTAGGACTCTAAATGAGTGAGTGCTTGTGAATTATTATTATTATTTTTAATCCATTCAGATGTTTTAAGACGACACGAAAAAGGATCGGGTGAGTTGCGATTGTTTCATAAATTATACATATGTAAAGTGCATTTAATTTCCGACGCGCCATCTCCCAAGTTGCAGAAACGGTGGTTGAGTGAATTTAAATTTTTTGCAGCAATGCCTAAACCAGGGCATGCGATGGTGGAGGTCTGGCTACCTCAGCAACCTGCCCAGGGATTCTAACTCTAGGGAATGGGGTGGGGGCCTGAGAACTTGCATTTCTAACCTGCTCCCAGGGGAGTCGGGAATTCTGAGTTGGGGTCCTAAGCCTTGAGAAGGGGTGTGTTAGTGACACAGTCGCCCCTTGCCCCCTTAAACAACTGTAAATGAGGTGGGGGAGGGGATGAATGGCTGCCCCCATCCCCGCAGCAGGTAATAAAGGTAATTGAGCACCTCCCCACTTGGCGCGGACTGGTCTTGAACGCAGAGCTTGCTGAGGGGGTCCGAAGAGCCTCTGGGAGCTCATTGCCAAGACAAAAAGGGTCCTGCAGTTCAAGGGGCTCGGGGCAGCTCTTATTTCCAAGGGTGCCCAGCCTCGTACATAACCTTGGTGGAAAATTACAGGGCAATGGCCAAGAGGCATCGGCTCTCACATCCTGAATTCCCTCCTGTGCTGAATTAAAAGGGATCCACATAAACGAGCCCACAGATGAGATCTGCAAAGCTCTCCAAACACACTCTTGGTCCCCACAGGGGCCGACAGCAGGTACATACATTCCCTTCCTTGAAACGGAAGGCTCTACATCCAAGGGGTATTCAGGACGCATCTGAGAGCTGCTGGGGTCAGAAAAAGCATCAGCGGGATGCGTATAGATTTCTTAGGCTGCATTTCTACAGGAAGTTTGTGTGATTTGTTCTATGGCCCATCTGAAAATCTGAAGGTGGAAGGTATTCCTATGGGATTTCTCTTAAGTTGAGAGCTTCCAACCAATAAATCTTGACTGCACGTGGGTCCAGAGGACCCTGCTGGGATTGCAGAATCTTTGAGGAATAAAATCAGGTCCAAACGCTCATTTCACGAGGCCCCAGAGATGGCTGAAGCTAAGCAACTCCACCTTAGCATCCCATGGCCATGTCCACCTCTCCAGGGGAGATCGGAAATTCCAAACAGAAAAGCACAAGAAAAAGCGGCATCTCCACCAAACACCACTGGAAATCAAGGATTCGGCATCTACCGTCCCTTATCTCATCCCCAGCCTAAAGCTCAGCTGTGTATTCCAACCCCAAGTACGTCTTCGAAGAAACGGTCCTGTGTTCCCAATTAAGAAATACCTTTTTCGTTCAGGGTCTCTTCCTTTATCTTCCTTAGAACTTCTCTGGCTTTGCCATCATTATTTCCAGCTGAAAGGAAAGGAGAATGTGAAATTACTAGGAAGGTCATACACAAACTATGCAACAGCAGAGGAAAAAAAAGAGACAAAAACACGCTCAGGGGAGGGAAAACACATCCCTGAAATGTGCTCTTGATGCTCCCCCACTTGCTAAAAGCATTTAATTATCAGACCAATCTTAGCTGCTTCAACCTATTGAGGAATAAAATTAGGTCCAAAGGCTCATTTCACGAGGCCCCAGGGCTGGTTGAAGCTAAGCAACCCCACCTCAGCATCCCATGGCCAATGCGAAAAGTCGCATTTTCTTCAGCCTCAACTGACAAAAAGCATGAAGTTATCTGACATTTCACATTCAAAATAATTACAGTCCACGAGAAGCACCTGGGGTCCCACCGAGATGGAAAAACCAAGAATAGCATAAATGTAAAAACGCTCATAAAAATGTCAGAACAGAAATGGAACGGTCTAGAAAACTTTGAGGCGAGGCACAACCCTCCACTAACGGATGGGATGTTCTATACAAATGATCACGGAATGTCCGAACGCTGTGTTCTGAACCTCTCATCCCCTCTTGGGTGGTTCGGTGAAACATCTCAAAGTGTGATTTCAGGAACATAAGTTCCGAAGCATGGAGGCAGGTGTTTTGTGTAAGATGGATACTTCTGCTTAGGTAAAAAGACTATGGAATCTGGGGTTCAATAAAGCTCATTGAATTTTGCTACCGTCTTCACTATTGATTGTTCTTGTGGTCGGTTTTTGAATAGATTTGACCAGAGTGACCACCTTTTACAGTGAGCATGATGGGACTGCTTTTTGGGGGGAAAGGGGGTCGGCATGCCAAAGCCTCACTGCAAATCCACACCTGGGTTTGAAGTAGCTGAACAGTCTTTTTTCTGGGGTGAGCTAAACCTGAAACTTCCTGCTGGGGTGAGCCAAGGGGGAACCAGCCTTGGCGGGCTGGAGATGGGAGCCAGAGGGAAAGCACGTATGGGGGTGTGGTCTCCGAGCATCCGTCGAGAGACAGTGGGCATAGGCGTGGGGACAGTGGCTAGTGACGGACACTTGAGGGGACCAGGCAGCTCAAATCACCTCCCACTCAGCACCAGTCCAAGAGATATCACCAAGCAACCCTGCTCGTAGGCAAGTCTGAGTGTCTTCCGAATATATCTCCTTTAAATTACATATTCCGACTAGTAAGCGATAAACCTTGCTATATGAGTCCCATTAATTATCCTGTGTTGTTTATTCTGCATCATTGCGGTGTGCCCCAGATCCCCAGATTAATTTTTAGAATGCTCTTTTCAAAAAAAAAAAAAATCTAAATGATTTCAGCAAGGAGCTAAAAAAGACAAAGCAGTAGAGTTGGTGAACCTTATGAAATTGGAAATGTCATTGGCTCCAGTCGCAGGCATCTGAGATAAATATTGCAAAGCACACCCTTTGGGGCAGACTGAAAGGAATATATAAATTGTCACTTCCTTGAAGAAGTTCAAAGGAGCATGCATCAGGAGGATGAGGCTGTGAGTGTAATTTGCGCCTCTGGCTTCTTTGAAGAAACAGGACATTACACAGTTATGAGATTTTTAGGATCTTCCTTCCTTGGGGCGAGGAATGGGGAGAGATGTGCAAGGGAGGGTCTGACAGCTGTTTTTAAGTTCTATAATTCCAGACATCAAAGATAAAAATAAAAGTAAGTTTGCAGTCAAGATGAATTTAATGCTGGGGCCATATACAGTTATGTGCTCATTTCTGAAACCCCATGCTGTTTTAACTATTAAATAGCAAAATGCTGCTGGACCACCTCCTAGCACAGCTATCTTGCTATGAAGGGGTGTGTCATGATCAGCTTCATGTGTCAACCCCACTTCTGGTACCAAGATGAATTAGTTA
>PVIY010039072.1:0-23397 GCA_004026745.1 Myrmecophaga tridactyla
GTGTCAGGACTTGCTGACTTAGATGCGGGAGGCGGAGAGCCGAGGCCGCGCTGTCCTGCAGCACGTCGGGGAGCCCGTGTAGGGGAAGGGGGCTGAGGCCGAGCGAGGGTCCCTGGGCCCCTGGACTGTTACCATCAGACCCAGGCTGCAGGCTCTCCAGGACTGACCATGGGCTTTATCTGAGCCGTGTGGGCGGCCCCCTCATGCGACCCAGATACGACGCTACCCCGGGGACTAGCCCACGCCCGGCGGGGCTTGTGCTGACTTAGGTTATGCTAACAACCCACTGGATGTATCCTTCTGCAGAGAGAGCAGTAATCCTATCTTCCTGACCAAAATATTTTATTCTTATTGCCATAAGAACCGATACATAGATGTTCAACCCCAGAAGTAGTGATAACCAAATGCAGAATAAATGAACAGCGTCCTGGCTTCCGTTGTGTTCACTAGTCAATATCAAATACTTGAAAAGGTAAAATAAGGCCCCAGGGAAAAGCATTTCCCCCCCCAGTAAAGACTACTGGGCTCCATGCCCCTTTCACGATTCAGCCAGGAGCTAACTGCCAGCTGCCCCCATGGTGAAGAGGCTGGCGCTCACCAAGGGCAAAGGCACCTGCAGACTCCCAGCGGCCACCTGGCCCCACGTAACCTGGTGTCTGGGAAACGAGTCACGGAAGCATTGGGCGCCCTGCGCGCGAAGGCGTTTTTGAGCCGGTGGACAGAGCCCGGCGGCCGGGCAACGAGGGCGACCCACCAGGCGGCTTTTCTGGGATCTCCGTGAGGCCTGGACGTCGGATCCCCTCCAGGACCTTGCACTGCATTTTGAGTTCATAGTTTTGCATCCTGTTCCTTAAAAAGGGCCCCCGGATTTCATAAGTTACGAGTCCCCACAAAACCCAGGTGTGCCCAGGTACCTGTCAGCACAACAGAAGGTTAAGGTGGGATGGGGTGGGGGGACTTCAAGGTGCTGACAGCCCCTGAAGAAGCACTTGGAAGAAACAGGGACTCTCACTCCAGAAGCTTCCGCCGTGTGCAAATACGCTGTCGTTTCTCCCACCTTTACAAGCAAGCTGGAGCCACCTGTCCCTACTCCCTGCTGCAGGACTCTGCACGTTCCGTGCACACTGCCTGTCCCCAGCTGTCCCTCGTGCTGCCGTCGCCCCCAGCAGTCATGGAGGCCACTGAAGGCCCCTGTTGAGATCAATCCCCGTCTACCACTGCACGCTTGACACAGCCAGCCATGCCCCCACGTCCTTCCCAGTCTCCCCATCCTTCTGGGGTTGGGGTGCCCCTGCTCTGCATCCCTGGACCTCTTCTGCCCTCGAACTAGCTCAGACAACAGTCCTGAGGATCCTTGGCTCTTCTCTTTCTCCCTCACCCCACTAGGATGTCAGCCCGTCCTGGCCCCGCCTTCAAAACATCCAGCAGCTGGCCACTTCTCATCACCAGACCACCTGTACCTCCAGCCCTGACCATTTCTGGCATCTTCTAACCAGCTTCCCCCTTGTAAGGGGCTTACCTGCTTCTTGCTGGCCTACCTGCTTCCGCTTTCCTACACTCATCGATCCTCACGTTTCATCTCACCCAAAGCAAAACCTGACGTCAGTACCATGCCCACCCGTCCCCTGGGCTGGGCCTCCAGCCCTGGGCTCAGATCTGCCCCCCACCCCACTTCTGTCCGGCCAGCTCTGCCCGCTCCAGCCGCCCAACCAGGCCGCACCCCACTCGGGTCCCCCACACTGCTGCACACACTTTCTAGAACGCACTCCCGGGACGCCAAGCAGCTTGCTCCATGGCTTCCTCCGGTCGTGAGAGCCCTTGGCCTGGGACTTCTAATTGGGGCTTCCCCTCCTGCAGCAGGTGTGGCCCCTTCTGCTCATTTCCTCCGGAGCATCTCATTGTCCTTCCCCGATGGCGTTACAGGAGTCAGCACTTGGCCCAGAGCTGACCTTCTCTGCCTCCCCAGTGCCCACTCAATGCCGCTGCCCGCTGCCTGGGGCAGGGGGGCTCCAGCTTCTCCCATGGGGTGCCCACCGCCGCCTGCCGGCCACGCACCCACTGTGCCATCTTGACATGTGCTGTGACCCTGAGACTTCTGCTCCTGCCCCATGAGGTGGAGATAGAAAAAGGCTTACTGCCTCGCTGGCCTGGGAGATGAAGTAATGAGCAGGACAGAGCAGGCAGGCACACAGCAGCTTCCTCCTGATTTCTCTATCCTCATCCGTGGGCACTGTGGGGACTGCACCTCTGGCCCTTGCCTCCTATCCCTGGCACCTGCAGCTCTCCTTGGCTGCCTTCATACATGCTGTCCCTTGGGCCAGCTAGCCCAACCCTGACCCTTTCTCATCTGGAGAACTCCTATTCATCCACCTAAACCCCCACTCGCAGGTCAGCTTTCCTAGGCCTCTGGCCTCACCACTTTCATCTGTGTCCCTGGGCCTCCAGAGCTCACCTTCGTGACACCCTGCCATGCTCACTGCCCCCTTGTCTGTCCACACCAGAGGCTTTAGTTCCTTGAAGGACACATCTCATTTAAGGGCTTAAAAATATCTGTGGAATAAATGAATGAGTGAATGAAAGTCAAGTGTTTGGTAACTAAAACTGTCAGTTACATAAAACGATCTCTTTTCTGGAGACAGAATTCATCTTTATAAGAAGTAGAGGGAACAGGGGGTGGGGACAGAATTTCACCCTCAAGGCTCCTGTCTCCACCGTCCCCTCTGCAGTCCTGTTGCCCACATCGGGCAGCTGGGCAGGCTGGGAGCGAGTGTCCCCACTGGGCTGTCAGCGAATGCATGGCTGCGGGTCTGCAGGTCTGCAGGGCTGCGGGTTTGCGGGGCTGCGGGGGGCTTCATCGAGGGATGGTGGGTGGGGGAGCCAAAAACAATCAGTCCAAAAGGTGAAGGCCAGGGGTCAGGGGCAGCCACAAGCTTCACCCAGGCTGGGGGCAGTGCCCGAGAGCAGGCCAGCACAGCCCGCACGGGGACCTGGAAGAAGAGCTGGGGGCCAGGAGATGATGTGGCCATTTGGAAAGTACAAGCTGCCAAACCAACTCCTCTTCTTAAAGGAGCGGCAAAGCAGCCCGAAGAATGTAAGAGGTTTACTGGAAAGCAGGCCATACATAATCAGGGAGCTCACTGGAAAATAAAGAAACTCTAAAAGAAATATATATCTGAGATGGTTGAAAGGGAAGACGTTAGGTTGTATAGAAGGTACCAGAATAAAAAATTTTTAAGAATCCATGGAACTGCACAGCACAAATGGTGGCTCCTAAGTTAAATCGTGAGCTGTAGCTAATAGTATAACTATAAAAATGTGCTGCCATCAATTGTGACAAATGTCCTAATCCAATTCAAGGTGTTAATAATATGGTGGTGTATGGGAATCCTGTATTTAATCCATGAGTGTTCAGTAAATCCACAACATCTTTAATTTAAAAAAATTATTTAAAAGCAATTCAAGGTGGTCTAGCGGTGGTACCTGCCATTTCGGAGACCTGGGTTCGATTCCCGGTGACTGCCCTGCAAAAAAAAATAACAATAATAATAAAGTAAAAGCAATTCAAACAGCAGAGTTAACCACAGTTAACTGACGGGGGTAACTAACTACCACAGTGTGTTTACTAGTGAATGTATGTACAGTTTCTTTTCAAATACATAATATATAATATACAACCCTGTAGTTCATTAAAAGAGTGATCCTGATTGCTACAGAGAGCTGCTGGCTTTTATTTTCACTAATGAAGTTATGGGACTATGGTTAAAGAAAAATATTATACACATATGTGTACACAAACACACACACATATATACCCTTTGTAAAACAGTTTATAACAACATCATTTCAACAATCTCCTTCCCATGTCACAGGCCCTACAAATCCCCTTTCCTTTCCTCTGCCCCAAGTTCCGGTGGCAGCAAGGGGCGAGTGGGTATCTGGGCACGCAGGTGTGCAGTCCAGCGCGCTGGGCCCCGAGCACGACTTCACGTCCTGTCTCCTCACGCTGCTCTGCCTAGGGGTCACTCGCCTTGTCTTCCCGCATTCAGTGACTGTGTCAGGCCTTTCTAGGTGTTACCTGGACCCTCTGGAGGAGCAATCGCCGTGACCCTGTCCAATGCATTGTCACCTGCGCGCTGTCACACACAAGCCTGGGGTGGAAAGGAGCCCAGTCCTTTCCCAGATAAAAGAGAATTACAAAGACACATCTGTTGTGGAGGAAAATAAGGAGAGCTCAAAGCACATGCGCTCTGAAGTCGGTGGAAGCTCCTTAGACTGCTTTACCTACCGCTTCAGCCTGGAACTCCACTGCGTGGATGCGGCCAGGTCCCGGCCCCGGCCCCTGACCCCCGACCCCTGGCTACGCGACCTGTGGAGAGACTCTACAGATTCCCAGAAATGTCTACAAGGCGAGACTTGGATAATTTACCCTTTACTTTTCACAACAAGAGTCCTTCCAATTTTTTTCAGCATGAGGAAAAGATCACATTTTGTCAAACGAACCTCAGTCATTTTGCTAAAAAACGCGCTGTCGTTGTACGTAAAGCTCGACTCTCCCTGGGCACCCTGGACCCAGGTCCTTTTCCTAAGGAGAGAAGCTTCTAAACCCAACCTTCTCATGCCCACACAGAGCTCGCAGGCTCTCTTTGTGGGACCCGTGCGGGCCAGCAAAGGGCAATGGCGCAGTTTATAAACACTGTGAAAAGAGTTTTAACTGGCAGCGTTGGAAGGCCTGAAATCGCAGAGCTGACTGCTGGCTGGTGTCCTGTTTGTTTAAACCACTGAAAAATTAGCAGAAGTGGCATAAAGAGGAAGGACACCGGTTGCCACTCGACTATAGCTGGCGCCATGGGCCAAAGCCCAGCTCCCTGGGCTCGCAGGGCGCGAGTCTCGGCTGCTTTCTTCTGAGTCACCGTGAGATGACCGGAGACACATTTCGGGGGGAGGGAGAAACGGTCTGCAATGTCCAAGCAGACGTCCCAGCTACAGCCCAGTGTTCCCATCCCCGGGCCTAAGAAGTTTTGGGGGAGTGACTGGAGTCGGGTTATGTCACTGGCCCCAGCACCCCCGGCCCGTGTCCCTCAGGCCCACCCCACTTAAGGGGTACTGAAGACCTGGTAGCAGAGGCCCACGGGTATGGAAAGCTGGTGCCCTCCTCACCTCCCGCCTCCAGCCTGAGCCCCTTCACCTCCTCTAGGGAAAGGATCACGTGCGATGTTTTCTATCACTCTGGAGAGGTCACACACACTCGCTAATTCTGGTGCAGTCAGCATTTGGACGTGGCAGACCTGCCGGGACCCTGGGGGAGGTCAGGCTTGGGCAGGGCATCCCTGAGACCCCGAGAGAGATTGCTGGGGCCACAACTGAGAGGGCCTCCGGACAGCGCCAGGTGCATTTCCCTGGCCGGGGAAGGGAAGTGGGGAGCGAGGCAAGCGCCTCCCCCAGTGCCCGGCCTCCCCCATTTCCTGTCTTTCCCACCCACCTGCGGCAAGAGGCCAAGAATTCAGGGGAGGGGTCCAGGGGAAGGGTCACGGAGCCCACCAGGATTTCCCTCCAGATCTTTGAGTCCAGTTGGTTCACATTCAAATGGCAGGCTTCCTTTTAACCAGGGCAGGACAGAGACCACCCTACCAAAAGAAAGTGTGGGGACTTCGGGGTCAGCCAGCCCCTTCTGCTCCAGGCGGAGGTGGGGTCCCCCAGTGTGTGTGCTCTTTGCCCCCTTTGGGAAAACTCCGGTTCTCCAGCAGAACTGCCGGCGGGTGGAGGTTCAACCCAGGAACAACCTGCCTCTAGAGGGGCAGCTGCAAGGCCCGGGTTTGACACCGACTGCACCCCCAGAGCAGTGGGTGTTCCCAGAAGGTCAGTGGGAGAATGGCCTGGAGCGCCAGGTCCAGACAGGGCCGGGCTCTGCCCAGCAGGTTCCCAGCGGGCGCCCCAGGTGCGGGCTGCGGATCCGGACGGGGGGAGGGGGAGACGCTCTCTGAGACTCCTCCTAGGGGAGGTGGGGGCCGGGGCCCGATTCCGAGGGTAGGCTCCAAGGCTGGGGTCCACCGGCAGAGCTGCCCTCCCACCCCTCCCAGGGCTGACCCTTGTGTGCTCACACGGTCACTTTTCCCCGGGCGCGCCTGGGGCAGGAAGAGGGGAGGCCCCGGGGGCGGCGGCCTTTACCTGCCGCCGGGAAGCGGCGCGGGGGCGGGGCGGGGCGACCGGGTGCGCGCCGGGCCCTCGGAGAGCGCTGTCAGTCACCCCGCCGCGCGCCAGCGAGGACGAGCCTACGGCCCTGGCGGCCCGCGTCTTCCAACTAAAGCAGGCGGCTGCGGCGGCGGCGACTCCCAGACCAGCCCGCCTGGGGGCCCGCGGACGGGGAGGAGGCAGCCGCCAGCCCCCGCGCGGCCCCTCGGCCTCGGAGCCGCGAGCGCAGCGCGGGTGAGTGACCCTCGCCGGGGTCGGGCGGGGTGGCCGGGGGCCCTTTTGTCTCCCGAGCCCTTCTCGGAGTGGGAGGTGCGGGGAAGCGGGTGACCTCGGGGACCAGCACCACGGAACCCCGAGCCTAGCTCCTCTGGGGCGTGTGGGCAGGGTCGGCCCGTGTCAGCCGAGGGCGGCTGCCCCGGGGTCAGGGGGCGCGGGGCACAGCCGGGCAGCGGCGCAGGTGGCCGGGCCGCGCGGGCGGGACGGGGGGCAGTTGGCAGCCCCACCGCCTCCCGAGCCCGCCCCCTCCCACCCCTCACCACCCACCCCCACCCGATTCTTCCCCGCGAGAAACTAGGGCGCGGGCGTAGACGCCGCAGAGGGGGCCGAAGCCCTGACAGAGTCCGCGGTGGCGTCCGGGCCACGCCCGCGGTCTTGGGGTGGCGGGGACCCCGCGAGGCCTAAGCGGGGAGCGGGCAGCGGCGGCGCGCGGGGAGGAGTCTCGGCTTGGGGCGGGGGGAGGTGACAGCGGTCGCAAGGCCGCGCTCAGCCCGCGGCCACCGGGCTGCGTGGGGCAGGCAGGAGGGCCGCCTGCCTTTGGCGCTTTGGAATGGCTCACCTGGCCGGGCCCCGCGCCCTCCCGAGACCCGAGGTCGGTCTCCCTGCGAGCAGCGAGCGCCGCGGCGACACGCGACTCGGCCCTGCGCTTCCGCCTCCGCCCGGCCGGTCCCAGCCCCTGCGTCCCGCCCTGCCACCTGCAACCTACAGGCGGCCCATGCGCCCCGCCCAGGGCCCCCGCCCGCCCCCTGCCTCCTGCCGCCCACCTGCCCGCCCGACCCTGCGTCGCTGCCCCCACCTCCCGGACAGGGCCGCCCCTCTGCTGCCAATGCGGGTGCTCGCGGGCGCCTGAAGTTGCCTCTCTGAGACACGGGTGGCACCAGGCCCTCTGGGCTTCTCTGACTCGGCCTGCTCCAGCCCTCTGCCCTGGAGGCCGAGTGGGAATGGGAACATGTTTCTTTGGGGCCGGGAAGGGTCTCACTTAGACTCTGGCACTCCTGGGGCCTGCTCTCGGTTTTCCAAGGGCCACCGTGGGAGAAGCAGCATGTGCTCCGTTTATCTTTGAGTTTGTGCAGGGGGAAAGCCGGGCGACACTGGGTGGGGACAGGACAGCCCCCGGGGAGCAGAGGGACCCTTGCGGAGGGCCTGGGAGGAGCTGGGCTGCCAGGGCACTCCATCCAGCCTGGTAGGCCGGCTCCCACCAGCCAAGGAGGGGCTGCAGGGGGTTTAAGTAAGATAAAAATTGTCTTTTATCTATAAAAATCAAGTTAAAATTTATTGTTCAATAATGGTTAATTCCCAAGGAATTAACTGTTCTGAAATGTCTATTTTTATCAACTCGTTTTAAAAAAATACTATTTGGTTCAAATCGGTTTGGAAGATCTTTCTAAAGTACTACATTTCTGTCTACCCCAAGATAAAAAAATCAAAGATAAGTTCCTTGTCTTAGGAGTTGGTATTTACTTGCTCCGTCATGCTTTTGAACCTGGGCTCCTGCCGCCTGGTCAAATGTTGTCAGTCACTATCTGCGCAATCAGAGGAATTCAGTAAAAGCTGAAAAAGAATTGAGATCAGCCTTTCTGGGGCTTTTCCTATTTCTGACATTTTAAATGTTAATTGAAGGTTGTTTTGTTTGCTCTTTAGCGAGTCTCTGAATTCTTTAAAAGTTTAGCACATTTCAGGTTTTGCCACCGCCCCTCTGCCCGATCTGTGCCCGCGTGGCACTGGCAGGGCCCTGCGCGCTCTACATCACTTCATTCAACAGTCCTGGCTGCGCTGTGACGTCCTCACTTTTAGTGACAGTTAAGCTCCTCTTGTTTTTACAGAGGGGGCTCCTGAGGCACAGAGAAGGTGATTACTTTACCCACAGGACACAGGATCAGTTAGAAGCAGAGCAGAATTCCAGGGTGGGGGGAGTTGGGTCCAGCCACCCTGCTGCCGCCTCTGCCGTGGGGGAGGACCTTCTGCCCCCCCCCCCCCCGCCCCGTGCCCTCTGTTTCTCTTTCTCATTTAAATGCCACTGTTAATGAGTGGTCCTGCCCAACAAAAGCGTCTCCTTCCCAGATGACTGGACCCGAAAGGCCCTGTCCCCTGAGTCCCTCATCCTCTTCTTAGTGTCCTTACTTGTCCATAAAGAATAAAAGAAAGTGTTCCCCTTACTCTCCATATAATTTTTAATTAATAGCCAGGAAGCAGTACTTAAGGGAGCTTAACTCAGGCCTGGTGCCAGCGGCCCCAGCAGCTGTTTAATGGAGCAGAAAAGCACCTGGGAGACTCTGCTGAGGTCGGCATCAGCCAGGGATCCCCCAGAGAGGCAGAGCCTGTAGGAGCTGGAGGTGAAGGGCTGCGGTGCCAGGGATGGGCTTCGCCTCGGTGGGGAAAGGCGGGTGGGCAGGGCGGCCCGGCTGCACGCGCTGTGCGCAGGCAGAATTTCCCTCTGGTTGCAACACGTGATGACTGGTAGCAATGTGGCAAGGCTACCAGGAGTGGCTCAGAGCAGCAGTTGTTAGCGTTGGTTATCTTGATTCCCAAGTCGTGGTCTATGCAGTTAGCGCTGAGTAGGCCTGTAAGTGACGGGAGGAAAACTAGGTGGGTGCCAGGAGAATGAGGCTGAACGGACGTGTGGTGAGGATATGGAATATATCCAAAAAATCTTAAAAATCAGCAATGTTAAACAAGTGACCCCAAAGAAAGATGTGCCGGTGAACAGACTGGTCTAGAAGGGAAGCTCAGATGGGCTAATCAACGGTGAAAAGGCAGGTGTCGTTCCCACTAGGAGTCCAGGGATTGAAATGAAAACACGTTCCTCAGACCTGCAAGAGATTTGCTTCTGGTGTGCCAAGTACTGGAGAAGACGTAGAGGAATGAGAACTCAGGTTCACGTGAGAGAAGTGTGAGCAGGGACAACGCCTTCAGAGCATAATCTAGGAGCGCTGAAGAAGGATACGTGCTAGGGCTTGGCAGTCCCACTCCTGAGAACGCCCTCTGGGGAGAATCTGGTCTGCGTGCATAAAAAGACACCTACAAAGGATGTTCACTGAAGCGATTTTTAAAAACTTTTTATTTCGAGATAGTAGTGGATTCACATGTGTTTGTAAGACATAATGCAGTGACCTGTGTACCTTTCCCCTCGTTTCCCCAGTGCTGTCATCCTGCAAAAACAATCAACAACCAGGAAGTTAACTTTGATAGAACCTGTCAGTCTAATTCGGATGCCATTGGTTTCACATGTGCGCGCATGTGTGTGTGTGTGTGTGTGTGTGTGTGTCCGGTTCTGCATCATTTTATCACTCGGACAGCTTCATGTGGCTCTTGTCCAGTCAGGTTACAGGACAGCTTCATCACAAGGAGCCCTCATGCCACCCTTTCATACCTGCAGTCGCTTTCTGACCTCCCTGCTGAGGCCCTGGCAGCCACTAGTCTGTTCCTCAATTCTAAAGTGTTGTCATTTCGAGAATGCTTGTTAAACGGAATCATGCAATATGCAGTGTTTCAAGATCGTCTCTTTACACAGAGCCTGATTCCCTTGAGATCCAGCCAAGTCGTTTCATGTATTTATAGTTGTCTATTTTTTCATTGCTGAGTAGGATCCCTGGTAATCACCCTTTGAAGGGCATTGGATTGTTTCACATTTCCGCTTTTTGCAAATAAAGCTGCACTGAGCATTTGCATACAGGTTTTTGCATGAACATAATAAGTTTCCGTGTCTCTGGGAAAAATGCCCAAGAGAGCAACTGCTGGGCCATAGGGCAGGCAAATGTTTAATTTTACAAGAAACTGCCAAACCGCTTTCCAGAGGGCTGCACATTTTGCATTCCCACCAGCAACGGGAGCCGGTTTCTCCACGTCCTCGCCACGTTTGGTGCTGGCACCCAGGTTTACTGGCCTGCATCCCATGCCACGGGGGTCCCTGAGGGTGGCAGCGCTGTCCGCGCTGACCTTCTCGGCCCTGGATCTCCCCCACCGCCACCCTCATGGCCGACACTCCTCCGTCGCAGGGACAGGTGTGGGCTGCCCTCCTGGCACACAGAGGTTGTGAGTGCCAGCAGCCCGGGCACCCACGCTGTGTCCTCCCAGGCAGGCCCGGTGCAGAGCTCCGCCAAGTTCAAAGCAGATGCAGCAGTATTCAGAACTGTCCACGTTTCTTCTAATGCTGACGTGGCACACACTGAGGGCACGGCCACTGCTCTGAGGGGCTGCGTGGCCGGCGGAAGGGACAGGAGATGCTGCTTTCCCAAAGGGCGGAGGCTTGTCAGCGGCCGGGGGCCACGGCTCTCCCACAGGAAGCTGGTCTCTGGTCACAGCTCTTGAGTATTTTTCTTTTGGATGTAAAGCTTCTTTTTGTTTGGTGTCGCAAATTTTAAACTGCAAAAGTAGTTGAAACAGCTAGTAAGCTTTATTAAATGAAATCGTGTCAAAAGTACATCGATTCTGTTTTATTTTGTAATTAAGGCTTTAGTTTGGTGGCTATAATCCCAATTTTAAAACCGTTTACAAATAATTACTGGTGTTGACTTCTCCTTTTTTTTGCATGGGAAATGAACCTGGGTCTCCGGCATGGCAGGCGAGAACTCTGCCCCTGAGCCACCCTGGCACCACCCTTGACTTCTCTTTTGAAAGCAAAGTTGAACTTGATTTTATTTTTACTTTAGCATTCACTTGATCAGTAGTCTCTCTTCAGTCCTGGCTCTCTTGAAGCTTTGGTTACTACTTCTGCAAAGATGAGTGAATTCTGCTGTGCCTCACGTTTACTGAGCGCCGTTATCCGCGCGACAGGGCACTGCAGAAAGTGCTCCGGGCTTTGTAGCTGACAGCCGAGGCGCAGGTGGGTGCCACACAGGCAGGGGCTCCAGCCTCACTCCAGGCTCCCCTCCTAACCACCGGCCCAGGCTGGGCGGCGCTCTGAGACTTCCCACAAATCCTGCCCTCGCCAGGCTGACCCCGTGCAGAGAGCGTTTGAGACACTGGTGTGACTGCTTCCCTTTAATTCTGCTTTCTGGAAATGTATATATTTCAGAGAACAGAGCAGCCCGCTGGGCTGGAGCTGGATTTCCCTTACTGTGTGACGGTTGGGTGGAAGGATAGAAGTGGGTAGATTTTTGTCAAAGGGAGGGGGTAAACCGAGAACCGCGGAAGGGCTGTGCTGATTTCAGGCGTGCAGGCTGCCCTTGGCGGCCTTGTCCGAGACCCCTGCCAAATCCTGCGCCGTCTTCCCCGAGGAGCGTCTGCCCGGGCTGCGGGGGGCCGGGGGACAGGGGAAGCACGAGGAAGGCTTCTCCAGCCAAGTCAGCGCAGGGCGGCCAGCCGCCCACCGAGGGAGAAGGGCGAACTCGCCCTTCACCCAAAGTCAGCCCGAGAGGCCTCAGGCTGGGAGAGGGCTGCACACAGCACAGCAGAACAGAGCCGGCTAGGTGCCCGCCCCGAGCCAGGGGTCCCCGGGCGAGGGCGTGGTCCTGGGGTGTTCCCCCTGCTTCCGTGCCCTGGAGAACGCATGTGAGACGCAGGGGCCCTGGACCCCACTTTACCACAGTCTAGGGCCTGGGCCCAGGAAAATGCATTTAATGGGCTCTCAGGCAAAATCTGAGAGGCAGCGCCCTGAGTGGGAGAAGGGGCGGGGTGCCCAGGGTCCGTGGGTACGCCCAGGTGGACATAAGCGCACCTGTGCACTCGTGCACCTGCCCACAAGCACGTGCTTCACGTGATCGAGAAGTTCCTTCCGCTTCACTGATAAAGAGACCTTACACTGGAAAGGATGACTTTTATAATAACGGCACCTTTTTAATTGGACCGTTTGTTTTCGATGCTGCCCCCACATTTGGAAGATAATGCTCGTTTCCCGACTTGCTTGTCTGCCTGAGAAGGCATATTTGTGCGTGCCCTTATGTTCTTCCTCCAGGTTCAAGCCTGGACTTTGTTTTTTGTGTTCAATTTGTTCCATTTGCTGTCAAAGCAAAAGTTGTAGGGCTGTTGTGGGCTCCCAAATAGAGCAGAAGCACGATTAATGTTTAGAAACCCTTCCAGGGTTTAGAACCCTTTGTGGTGCATCTCAGGGCAGACCAAGATAAAGCAGACATCATTTTTGCCCTTACGGTGCCTCTGTTATGGTTAGGGAGCTCACAAGTCCACAAATAAGCTTCCCAAGGCGAACCATTCGCTAAATGCGCTGCGATGTGGGGTGTCTGAAGGGAAGCACTGCCCCCAGAGGGGAGGGACGCTCAACACTCCCGACAGCGGGTGATGTGTTTTAAAGTTTTGCTCCGTTCCCATTGACTTCCCAGTGCTGTTGGGCTCCAACTGCTGGCCCGTCTGCACGCTCTAGAATACTCCCTGCACCGCCTGTCCCTGAACTTGCCTCCTTATCTTTGTTTCCAGGCTGCCTGCTTTCCCCGCACACCTGGGATAACGGTGGCTCTGTTCCCCAGTGTGGGTAGAATTTTGTTTATGAGGAGCTTGAGTGTTCTCCTAGGCCCTCCATTTGGGAAAACTTCAAGATACGTTTTATTCTTCTTAGCATGCGCCATAGTGTGGAGTGGAGAGTTTGGTCCACAGGCAATTCTTGATGTTTCTTGCATAAATAGGTGGTGGGTTCCACTAATTCTAACCCTAGCATCCCCTTCATTATAAGCAGGGCCAGGGTTTTACGGAAGTAATCCTTACCAGTCAGAAGCCTTTTACAGAACTGAGACATGGTTTGTTCAGGGTAGCATGTTGCCTTAACTAAGTTCAGATAAACTAAAGCAGCAATTTAATAAAATAACTGAAGAATGACTCTACATGTTTCAGGAGCAGAGTTCTCCTACTTATATGGGGGTGACGGTATGTTTTGGTTGATTTTATTCCAGTTCTCTCAGATGTCTGAAAATGCAATAGCCTTGGAATAACTTGAGACCAAGGATTTATGAAGTGTAAACAGCAGCTGCAGTTGTCTTCCTACAGAGAAAAAGAGGATAGATTATATTTCAGGAACAGACGTGATGCGTGTGTATCTTCAAAATATCATTTTGTATTGTTGTATCGCTGTACGAAAGGTACTGTGGTTTTAAAAGGCAGATGGTGATTCTTTTATTTCATCATTATTTTCATATGCCAAGACTTATTTTTGAAGAGAGAAGGATTCAAACCAGATATTGAAAGCTAACCTTATTCATTTAACTGGTGGCTAGGAAATTGTTATGGAAAGAGTGCATAGACGATGCACTCAGCCTTCCCGAAAGCGCAGTGAAATGTCAGTTTAAAGCTGCATTAGGAAAACGTCCTGATACTAAAGAACAACAAGAAAAAAGCATGAAGACTCAGGAACACCAGAGTACCTTGTGCTACTAGAACCTGCAGTGAGCCTGAATTTTGAAGAGACACCTACATTCAAGTTCAAAAAACAAAAACCATTTGCTCTCGAAGACAGGAAAGTCCCCAGTGTGCTTCCACACAGGCTGAACCGGCCGCGCTGAGGCTCCGCCCCGGGCTCTGCTTCGCGTGCGCCCCTGCGCCCCCTGCGCCAGTGCATGGCAGCCCCTCGCCTCCGCGGACCCCCGCTCCAGGTGCGCCGGGGTGTCGGTTCAGGCAGGACCGTGAGAAAAGTAATTCGCTGCTAAGGACCTTCCGCCTGGAGGGGCTTGTTCCGGCCGGTTGTAACGGGGTCGCACTCTACTGAGGCATGTGTGCGCTTTCCCTCCCAATCCCGCCGGCCGGTCCGGTCCTTCCTCCTGCGGGGCCTGCGCCGGGAGGGGAGGGCGGAGGCTGGCCTGGGCTTCCTCGGCCTGTCCACGCGGTTCCAAGGCCCCCGCTGGGCTCCTCCGCCGTCCACGGGCGCCGCCTTGTTCCCTTGGCTTTCAGGCTTTAGGGTTTCCTCGGGTGCCCAGGCAAAGGTAGGGTTCGCGCCACAGGCTGACTTTATGTCCTGCTTTGGGCCCGGAGCCCTGCTGTCACCATGCTTGCGTCTGCACGGAGCAGCCGGGCCAGCGGGCACCTCGCTTTTGCAGTGTGCTTTGTTCCTTCTGAACCTGGTTTTCAGGGTCCCCCCCACCCCAGGATACCCCTCAGGCTGTGGGCTCCAAGGCCTCATCTCCAAAAGCCTGCCCCCCACTCCCCACTCCCAGCTCCCTGATGTCGACCTGCCCCCTGCGCCCCACTGTCCACCTGCCCCTATCCCCCGCTCCCGCTGTCCACCGGCCCCACTCCTCCTCAGGGCCAGGCCGGCCCCCTTGGGGCACACACTGTTCGGCCAAATGTGCCCCCCAGTGCAAGGATTCCTCCCGTGACCCCAAAAGGTGCTGTGGAGAACGTGGAGCGGAGACTGAATTTAGGATTTCCGCCCCTTCCAGTCTCTTCCCCTCTCATCACGCTCTTTTGTCTTGTAAGTCTGTTCTGTCTTTGGATGTTTCCAGCCCTGCTTTAAATCCTGTGATTGGGATCAAAGAAAATTATTTATCCCCAGATGTTATAATTTGGGAGAAGCGTAAGTAATTCAGACACCTCATTATAATTTCAGTGTGATTATGAATTACCAGTTAACAGCCAAGTCACAATAGGGTGATATCTGCATTTTCAACCAAATCCTTTTTTTTTTCCTGTAAAAGGCATTCCCAGACAATCTCGATTTTGATGGAGCAATAAAAATTGTAAGCTTCAGCCTAGGAGTATAATAAATCATTGCCTTTTGAAGGGATATTCATTTTTCATGGCTTTAAAGACACCACTTAGAAATTAAATGGCATGCAGAAAGCATCTGAAAAGTTCAGGTTCCTCAAAATGCAGGCTTTGGGGCAGTCTTGTGCTCACGTGCTCTGCCTGTTACTGAATTACTCATTTAAGCACCGTTTTTTCAGTAGCACAATTTAACAGGGTACTTGATGTATTCCTGTAAGGCTTCAGTATTTGTTTTACTCTGACAGTTTTTGTGCCAGAGGAAATGAACAAGGACAGTTTTTGTAGATGAAATTGTCATTAATGTGTCCTCAGGCCTGGGAACAGACATGAAAAGGTAGGAAGTGCAGGAGGAGTAAACACCCTCCAGGCCCCAGGGGAGCGCTTTTCCTGAGTGCCCAGAGAGGCCCTGTGACTGCAAGTCCCTGATGGCAGATGGAGGCCCCGCGGCACTGCCTCCGCAGTCCTGGATGGGCCCTGCGGGCAGAGGCTGGCGGGCAGCTCCTCTGCCCGGGCCGGCCTAGCACCTGTCCACATGTACCTTGCTTTATCTCGGGAGCGTGGGAGTTTGCGCGTGTGCAGCCTGGGGAGGGCGATGGCAGCTCCCCACCCTCACACAGCCGCGGGGTTAAAGCAGACGCGCCTTCTGGAACATTCTGCGGCGTGCATGTCAGCTCTCGGGCTTCCTGGCTTGAGTCCAGAGCTCTTCTCCTCACCTCCCGCCCTTGCTCCAAATGCCCCGTCTCTTTCCTTTCCATGTCATTGTCGCACACTAGCACCCTTCCTGCACCCGCTTTGTCTTCAGAAACGGAGCTGGCGAGGACTTGGGGCTTGCCAGCCAGCAGCCCGGAGGCACCGGGGACAGCCTGAGTGGCCCTGCGGCCAGGTGGCCAGTGGCCAGGGCAGGGCCTTCTCTTCCTGGGTTCAGGCCTAGGGGCTGACGTCGGCAGTCCTGGGGCTCAGGGGCCCTCTGCCCCTGCAGAAAGATGGGGTTATTTTAGAGGGGTGCAGACGATCGCTCTTCAGGCCTCGGCCGTGGGGAAACCTGTGCCTGAGAAGGGGGCTCCATGCCCCGCAGCTGCGCTTGGGATGGAAACTTGCGGGGACACCGCCGTGGCTCGTCCACTTGAATCCTGGGTCTGGCCACGGGGACGCTGTGGTCGCTGCAGGCCTGGTTGCCGCGGGGCACGAGAGGTGCTCCGGGAAGGCTCGCTGAGCTCCTCCCGGCCCTCTGTCTCCTGAAGCAGCACCCGGCTGCCTCCCCGCGCCTCCAGGAAGGGGCATTGTGCCATCACCAGGTCACAGATAGGAAGGAGCTGACCAGGAGCCTGAGGGAGTGGGTGTGCTCGCACCACCCACTGCCATGACTCAGGCCGGGGACTTCCTCTCCGAGGGCCACTGCCCCGCCCATTCCTGCTGCCTGGCTTCCCGGCTGGGCACAGGGCTCTGGGCTCTCGTGCTGCAAACTCACAAAGGCAGCACTGACCGTGTGTGGGTTCTCATTCATTTAGACAGACGGACAGACGGGGCTGCTGAGCCCCCAGGAAAGGGCCCCGCGCGAGCCTGTGTGCAGCCCCTCCCCATCTGACCAGCCCCCCAGGAAAGGGCCCCACATGAGCCTGTGTGCAGCCCCTCCCCATCTGACCAGCCCCCCAGGAAAGGGCCCCACCTGTGCACCTCCCACCTTATCGAGAGCCCAGGCCTCACGTGGCCGCGCTGTGCGCCGCCGGGTGCCGCAAGGAGGAAGGAGAGCTTCTTCAGGACTAAGCTGGCTTCTCACCGAGCATTTTAGATCTTTCCGTGATTGCTCAACATCTTACGCAATCACAGATGTGTGAACATATCAACAGACGTTTAAAAGGTACTCTAACTTCAGCAGCGACAAACCGCTGTTCAGTCCTCACTTCTTTCAAGAAAGTGCCCTTTGACGGGGAGATGCTACAGCCACCCCTCGAGCTGGGAAGCCCAGAGCCAGAAATTTGCAGTTTTGTTCTGATACCAGCCTGATCTACCGTCACAAACTCCACTTTTCTGAAGTTCTGTGGTTTTCTTTTAAAATTATTTGTCCATTATCTTAACTATTAACCCAAACTATTAATCAAGTGAAATCTGGAGAATCTGGAGAAAACAAAGCACAACCTGCTTGTGAATGATAGCCCCAAGGCAAAGGTTCCCATCTCAGAAAAATCTAGAAGTAGCCTCTTCTGGGGCGGTTCCTATCGGAGTGAGTCCAGTTGGGTTTGGGGGCTCTAACCCCTGTGTAAGCGCGTGGGAGGCCCAGCCCAGCACCCAGTCCTGGGGGCCGTGGGGCGGGAGGGTACCATTGCCGGGCAGTGGCGGGTCTTAGGGCCTCTGTACACCTCGTAGATGAGATCTGACTTTATCCTGTGTCAGCCATGGTCTCCAGAGAAAGGACCAGCGGTGTGTGTGTGTGTGTGTGTGTGTGTGTGTGTGTGTGTGTGTGCATGTGTGAGAGAGAGAGAGTGAGTGTTAAATTGGCTCATACAAATGTGGGGCTGACAAGTTCACAATGCACAGGGCACAC
The DNA here is from genome assembly GCA_004026745.1 of Myrmecophaga tridactyla. Classification (NCBI taxonomy): domain Eukaryota; kingdom Metazoa; phylum Chordata; class Mammalia; order Pilosa; family Myrmecophagidae; genus Myrmecophaga; species Myrmecophaga tridactyla. Next base: position 17,651 of record PVIY010039072.1, read on the forward strand.
TGGACAGCTACAGCCTCGGGTAGAGCCGCTGTGGCATCTTGAGTCAAATGTGTGTCTTCTGGAAACCTCAGTTTCTGCTCTTGAGCCTTCAGTGATTGGCCAAGGCCACCCACAGCAGCAAGTGCCATTTCCTCTTAGAATCAGCTGACGGTGGGTGTCAGCCACACCTGGAAACACCCTCAGGGCAGCAAGTGTGTCAGCCTGTGTCTCGGGAACTGGGCGCTGCATCCTCGCCGAGTGGGCGGCACTGAGCCTCGTGCCTTCTTGGAGAATGACAGGCTTTCGGTGGTTCCTGGTGTAGGAACAGACGTCCGGAGAAGCTGCCTTGTCCCAGACGACCTGAGTGGCCACTCAGGAATGGATGAAGGCGCTTCGTTTGCCCTCCAGTGTCGGGTTCCTTGGTAGCTACTCTCGCACACGAGCGTGCACACAAACACCCAGAGCACTTGTGGAAACAGACCCCTGGCCCAGGGCCCCGATCCCAGGGGGCAGGGGCTGTGCCTAGGACCGGGGGCCCTTGCCCCTCCCTCCGACCCCCACGGCTGCTTGGGCCCACCTCGCATGGCGCTCTGCTTCCAGGCACCGGGCCGGGCCGTGCGCTCCCAGCCTCCCCGTCCCTGTCCTCAGCGGAGAGAGATGCTGGTGCAGTTGCAGACAGAGTAGAGCCGCTCTGAGCAGCTTCCATAACAACCAGCTGGACTCTGGCGCCCGACTGCTCATGTACCAGTGTATTATTCAAACGTTTTATTGCAAGAATGTTGGACTTTCACAATGAAGATGCATGTGTGGGATGAACATGCTGGGACCTTAGGGGACTCCTTGCTGCCGCCTTCTGCCCGCAGCCCTTCCCAGGACCTCCAGTCGACCTCCAAGGAAGGGAGCAGAAGGCAAGTGTGTCAGGAGGCCTCGTGCTGTGGCTGTCCAGGTGTTAGGACACTGCCCTGAAGGTATGGTTATTTCCGCTTTTACACATGAGAGTCCGAAGCTACGACTCATTTGCTGAACCCTCACGGTAAATAACTACTGGCAGAGACAGAGTCAAAACCTGTGTAATTCCTTGCATGCGCTTTCCCCAGCGGTTTTGCAAGATATTAGGTAGTGAGCTAAGAAAGTCTCCACAATGCTCACTATAAACCTTGTGCACCTGTGAACATGCACATTTACCAGGAACAGGTTCTTAGTATTCATTTTCTCAGGCTGCTGGTTAGGATAAGATGTCACTTTTTTATTGTGTTAATAATTTAGAAGTAAATGATGCCTCAGGCCTAGTGGGCACTTCTTCCACGTGGCACACATTGATAATATAAGTGGCATCCAGCTAATCTCTGCTTTTCACTAAGTATATTCCTAGATGCATTCAAGTGTACATAGCTAGAGTCAGTCTTCCAAGCTTTACTTTTCTCGGCCATGAAGTGGGAATAAAGTGCCCAGCTTGCAGAGTTATTTGTGTATTTCAATTATAAGATGTATGGAAACACTTAGTTTCCTATTTGCTAGAGCAAACATCTCGCAGTGGGGCGGCTTTAGGATGTGAGAGGTGAGCAGGGCCTGGCCTCCTCCCGGCTTGCCGGCCTCCAGCGGGCAGGCCACCTTGCTCTTTGGCTCTTCCATCACCTGCCGGCATCTTCTCCTCCCTCCTCCGGGTTCTGCTGATGGAGCTTGTCCCCACCCCCACCCCCACTTCTGTGTCCATTCTCCTTTGCTTATAAGGACTCCAGCCAGATGGAGTGATGCCCCCCTTGTTCAGTCTGGACACCTTGGCTAAGAGCGTCTCCTAAGGTCCTGCTTAGAAATGGGGCCACACCCCCAGGCCCAGGCGGGGACCTGAGCCTCCTGAGGAGACACGAGTCAATCCCCAACAAGGGATGAAACAAATCCCTGCAAAATCTCCATAGAAACATTTATTTTAGGATCACTTTCCTGAACATGGACTAACAAAACAGTGTACCATCCTCAGCATGCTGTAAAAGCAAAGCCAGAAGACCTGTATCTGTTGTGTTCTTTTACAGATGCAGTAAAGAGCGATCTGGGTGCTGCTCCATGGCATAGGGAGGCACACACTGATTGTTATAAGCTCCACACACAGAGGGCAGAGGGCACACGACACGCTCCACGCAACCGTGAATCTGATCCTCACATGGTATCTGCTGAACTCCGAGCACAGTGAGCCTACCTTTCGGAAGGTTTGGGGAGGGGATGTAAGGTGATTTGGAAGATAACCTCTGCTGAGCTAGTGGTCTAGGAAAATGACATGCAGTACTTTTTTATCCATCCCCCCCCAAAATTTACTTCAACAAAGCTTTCACGGTAATTCCACTGCCTCCAAAATTGCACTCAAAGATATTTCAGAAATAGCAAGTTTAGCATTTTAACATCTGAATGCCTCTGTATGTTTTAGGGAGTCGCTGCCTCTTGAATCTCCAGTTCACTTTTTCTTCTCTCTTTTCTTGCCTCCCCCAGCCTGCAACACTTACGTAGTTGTGAAGGCGTGAAGGTTGCAAGACTTCCTTTGCTTCCGTTGCTGACAGTGGCAAGCAGGCGCTTCTGTCGGGGCTCCGGGTGTGATGTAACTTCTGGCTTCTCGGTGCTGGCTGGTGTGCTCACGCTTTGCCTTCCCTTGACCTTGTCGCGTTGAGAGGGGCTGTATGCACGTATGGGGACATACGTAAAGACTTTGAAACACGCTGAGGCCAAATGTGGCTGGAGAGCTGGAGGGGCAGTTCTGCAGCCTGGTGACAGCGGGTGGGGGCGCGGGAAGAGAGAGCCCCTGCCCCCCAGCTCCACTGAGGGAGCTGCAGGAAACTGGGGCTCAGAAGTGAGCAACGTGCCCAAGTTTGCATGCTAGAGCCAGGGTCAAGACGCAGGTCCCAAATGTCCTATTTGCACTGTAAAAACTCGGGATTAACTGTATTTATGTGCAACCGTTGAAATACTTAATAGCAAGTTGCTCCTCCTGCTGTCCCAGCCGCTGCCGTGGGAAGTCCACTGAGTGGCCTTTACTGCTGCGGACAGCCCTCGGCCGATTCAGTGTTGCTGATGAGGCAGGTGTAATAAAAGGTTTCGGTAATCCCGTCGCTGTCCAGAGACCTGATCGAGGGCGGAGTTTCACCCTGAGAAGCATGCAGCGGTGCTGAAATACCCTGGAACTCTCTCCCACCCCGCCTCCCTCAGCTTTTCCTATTTCACAAAGGCTTCCACACACACCCAGGGGGTCTGCAGAGTCACACCTGCTTCCATGAGGCAGTCCACACGCTGGACACATTATCCTCTTGCTCTCTCAGTTTGATAAAATGCAAAAAAAAAAAAAGAAAAGGAATGAAGACAGCTTCAGACATTTGGCGCTTCTGGTGTGCGGTTGGTTTCTCGGCCTCTACAGGATGAGTTGGGGGGCTGAGTTGTTGGTCCCGTCCTGGGCCCTCAGGCTTTCTCTAAACACGGGGAGCAGAGCTGGAGGATGTAATGCAGCAGCTGCCCGGGCCTCCTGACCATGTCCCCAGGGAGCGGCTCGACCCAAGCGCTGGTGGTCAGGAAACTTTCCCCTCGACGAAGGACCCGAACCTCAGAACACCGTTCTGCCGCAGAGCATTGGTTTTTGCTTGTTCATGGCTTTTTTTTTTTTTTTTTTGCCTTTCTTTTCCTGCCTGTGTGTAAATTGTGTGTTTCAGGCTCCAATTTACCTAGCATAAGTGATGCGCATAAATTATTTTTTCCTTCTATTAGTCTGAGAGACCGGGCAAGTGGTACTTCAAATCTAACTAGGTTTGCATGAATTCAAGATTCTAATCTGGGGTTTTGTTATTTCAATCTGTTCTGTGTCCAGTGGTGTTGACTTTACTAAATATTGTTTAAAATATTTGAGGAGCACCATTTTCTTTTTAGTCATTGTTGTCTTCTCTACAAATTCTGTGGGCTCTCCAGTCCGCAGGCCTGGGCTTGACTTTTGCTGCTTCTGTCTCACGTGGGTTCTTTAAAGCACTTGGTAGTATTGTCTGCCTCCTGCCTTTCACGGTTTGTGGTATCTCAGTTAATCTCCTTCTGTTACCCCTGAGTGTATGAGGCATAACCACCCTCCCAAACACGTATGTTTAGGTACAACTAATCTGTGAGATGCCTTGACAGGAGCTGTTGTTTTGTTTGCCATGGAAGAGAATTTGGGAGTTGGTAGCTGTCCTGGCCTCCAGCTCTGTCCGTGGGATTGACAGGCAGGGCGCCTACTAATAATGTGACTTTCAGCTTCTCTTGAGTTTGGGGTGCTTTCATTTTTCCTCTTGTCTCCCAGGATTGTTATGATTGAAAAGCAATTTAAAAACCTCTAAAAATACCAGCTTTAAAATACCTTCTTTTTCCCTTCTAGCTTCTGAAGAGCTTATTAGTTCACAATGGGAAACCACACGGGAAAGCGCCAGCTGGTTGCTGAGAAAGCCAACCAGGTAAGAAGTGAGTCGAACTTTAAAAACGCGATTGGGCCTTAAAAATGAATGCTTAATTTGTCTTGTTTAAACCCAGCCCCTTGATATGTAATAGGAGAAAATCCTGGGTTTTAGCGACGGCAGCTGGCTGGAAGCTGCGTCTTCATAATTAGCTCATTCAGGAATATGGCAGGTCAACAGTTAGACTTTGCCTCAAAAAAAGAGAAAGGAATGAAAACAAAAAATCAAAGATGAAAAGGCCCTGTTCCTTGCCCACATTCTGTAATTTATGCTAGAAGTCTGGGAAGTTCTTGCAGAAAAGACATTACAAAATTCCTTTGTTCTTAGGCAAAGGAATGTTTGCTTCTTCAACATTTCAATATTGTTCCTATTTCCTATTCCTATTGTTAAAAAATAGCAATATTCCCAAAGTTTCCTCTGTTTTATTAGCTGCTGCTGTGGGAGAGGCTGGAAATTTAAACCCATGGAGTAGCGGTGAAACGGTCAGATGTTCCATCCCAAAACCAGCTCCTAGTTTCACCGCAGCGGCCCCCACGTGGGCAGCTGGGTGTCCACTCTAAGTGCCTGCCGCTCCCTGAGCCTGGCTGGCCAGCAGAAGGGTAGAAGGCCTGTGGCATTGGCGTGGGACCCCTGCCTGCCCCGGCCCCTTCCTCCATGGGAGAGCAGGGCAGCCTCAGCTGCCTTCCCTGGTCGTGGGCAGCACCCAGGCCGGCCCGGGGACATGGAGAGGCTCCCAGGGACGAGGGCCGGCATTCTAGCTCCCCCTCTCCCGTGGACACTGCCCTGGATGGCAGGGTCTCCTCGGACTCCCAGATGGACCCCCCAGCCACGGTGCCAGTCCCTCCACCGTCTCCACACCCACCTCACGCCCCTCCTCACCTTGAGGTACAAAGTTTTGGAAACGCAGGTGGGCAGATGGGAGATGCACAAATGGAAAAGTATCCGGATTCGCGCAACCGGTCAGAACGGGTCTTCTGTGCTGTCCCTCCTTAGTGCACCAGCCCCCGCCTGCCCCACCTGGCAGCAGGGTGTGACTGTCCTTGCTCCCGCCCCTGCAGCTGGGTAGGGTCCCCAGGCAATGTCCTGCTGAGAGGCTTGTGCAGCCGGCGTCCACCCCAGTGGCGCCACCTGCTCTCTGCCTGTCTCAGGAGCACGTCAGATTTCCAGGCCCTGAACTGACACCAAGGGCCAACCTTAGAATCTACCCTGGTCTGTAGGGGCAAAAGGAAATCATACGACTCCTTCAGAACTTTAACTCAACTTAATAGTAAGTGTGCCGCTTCTCCAGACAAATTCCATTCATCAGAGGCCGTGATG
>PVIY010039073.1:0-23391 GCA_004026745.1 Myrmecophaga tridactyla
TCTGCACTTCACCTTCCCATGTCCTCACCTCGCTTTCCCGAGCCTGCACCCCGCTTTCCTGCACCTCACCTTCCTATGACCCACACCGCGTTTTCCCGCACCTCGCTTTCCCGAGCCCACACCCCGCTTTCCCACACCTCACTTTCCTATGCCCGTACCCTGCCTTCCCGCACCTCACTTTCCTATGGCCCACACCCCGCTTTCTTGCATCCCACAGCGGCGCCTGAGAGAGGGCTCCAGGTCCATCTCCACCTCCCACCTCCACGTGCCCTGGCCTCGGTGGCCCGGAATCCAGAATGAAACCCCAAGCTTTCCTGCCATGCCTCTCTACTCTCAGAAACATTCAGTTTCAAAGGAAAGTGAACACAGTACATTGTGAAACTTTTGTTATGAAACAAATTCCCAGGAGGATTCACACAAGTCCGTTTTTTCCAAAAGTCTTCGCTACACTAAAACATTCCTTTCACTTGATTCAAAATGGCCCTTACTTGGCCAAGTGTCTTCCGCCTGGGGGACAATAACACTGGAAGAGTAAACGCAGAGTTAGGTGAGGGTGAGCTTAAGCAAGGGGCCCACAGTGCGCTGCATGGTTTGCTCAGCTGCCAAGGTATCGCTGCCGTCTGAGGAGCAGCTTACGTGCCAACATCAATGTGAGTCTTCACAGAGTTTTAAAATGTTCATAATGAGGGTCTAATATTAGCATTTTGAGGAACTTTACTTCATGCACTTGGGATCTTTAACACAGAAGAAAAACTGAACGAACATGAAATTAGCACAGTATTGAAACTTTGCTTTCATACTTTTTTCTCAATATAGGCATTGAATCCTAATCCATAAAAATAGCAAAAGGTGGTCTTTCTCGTCAAGACAAAAGAAGAAAAAAATATCTAGAAGTCACAAGATGATAAATCTGAGTGTCTGAGTATCATAAATTCTGCAAGACGATAAATCTGCCATAACTGACTCAAAAGACAAGTGACACTCAAGGGAAAAATATATTTGTAATAGATTTTGCAGATGAGAAATCAATTTCCAGACCATGTGAAGAATACCTCATGAAGAGAAGGGGACTGCTGGCACCCGTGAGGCCCTGCTGGGAGTGAGAGGTACCCCACAACCCTCCCTTGGTGCTCCGCCCGCCCAGGGAGCCAGTGGGAAGAGAGGGGAGCCCGGGGCACGGGGTGGCCAAGTGCCCAGGCACCCAGCGTGTTGGGATCCCAAGGCAGGCGGCTGTGCTGACGTCCCCGTCCACTCTGCAGGGGCGGCACAGGGCTGGCACAGGGTGGAGGGGTAGGTGGGGCAGCTGGTCCCAGGCCCGGCCCCTGAGAGCTAGCTGCACGTGGGGCAAGACTACCTGCAGCTGTTCCACCTGCCCCGCCTCTGCCCCACACGCCCCTCGGCGCCTCTGGGACTTGCCCCCACCTCACTGGCTGTGGCCTAGGGGGCTGACCGCGGGCTCCCGGCTACCTTGGGGCGAGCCACAGAACCACAGTGACTGGCTGGGTACAGTGGAAACCCGGAGCCCCTCGAGCCCCATGCGGACAGAGGAGAGGCCAGTGGGACAAGGCCCTGGTGGCATTACCTCAGATGGAAGGCACCTTCCAAAGACAGCCCGGGATTTGTCTCCCATCCTCTCGGCATCTGCGCAGTGGCCTTGGCCTCGCCCCAGGACGCAGGGTCCGTCTCGCCCCCCAGAAGTCCAGGCAGGCCCTAGGGGGGACGTGAGCAGCAGAGCCCAGCGGCAGCCCCGAGCACGTGCAGGGCCTCCATGGCGAGAGCCTCCTGGAGCCCAGGGCAGCGCACAAGGCTGAGGCTGCGCACCTGAGGAGCAGAGGCGGCAGTGCAAAAGCTGTCTTGGACATGAGGGGCTCCAGCCTCGGCCCCCGCCTGACAGTCCCCGAGAATTGCCCGGCTGGGCCCGGTCGCCCTGCAGGGCCATGGGAGGCCTACAGGCAGCGCTCTGAGCTGTGGAGTGCTGGCACGTGCGCCCCAGCAGGTCACCAACCTCAGTCTTGCCTGGAGCCCTCCCATTACAGAAGCCAGTGCAACCCCTTGTCTCTGAGTTTCTGTAGGTTTCTCGTGCTTATGACTCCAGCTGCAACGTGGCAGACCCGGAAGCAGGGACCCTCCTGCCTCCACGCTGTCCCCGTGGTTCCCTCCTTCCCCTACCCTTGGACCCCGCTGTGGGGAGATGGCTCTGGAGAGACCACTCACTTGCAGGGGCTCTCCCTCCCTCCCTGTCCCCAGTACAGTAGCCAGAGGGGTGCGAGAGGAGGTGAGTTTATCTGTTCCTTGTGGCTCTGACCCTTGAGCAGGCTCGAGGGTGCATGGAACAGGGAAAGGAGGACATCAGAAACTAGGCCCTCGACTCCACTGCTGGGGAGGGTCGGCCTCAGATGACCCCCCTCCCCCCAATTCACTCAGGAACTGCATGTCTGGTGCCTGAGACACCCCAGAGCCCCTGAGGGAGGGTCCGGTGATAGTAAGGTACACAGAGGGACTGGGTCCCTGAGCCACTGGAACTACTGTGGGGAGGGGGGAGGTACTGAAGAGGTGGCCACAGTATCCCTGCGGTGACGGCGGCGTCAGAGGGGACGCACACCAGCCATCAAGCTACGCAGCGGGGCCTGGCTACGATGCAGGTCGGGGAGGCTTCCCAGAGGACGACACGCTGGGGCTGGGGTCTGAAGGACGAGTAGGCGTTCATCAGGCAGGGAAGGAGAAGCAAGAAATCGGGCTCCCCACGTAAGTGTGGCCAGCATGGAATCGGGTCTGACGCCTATGGGAGGGGATGAGGGCAAGTCCACAGTGTGCCTGTTAGTATCCTCGTGCTGCTGTCCCAAGTTAGCATGGACGAGGGACTTCAAACCACTCACAGTGGATACCTTACTGCTGCAGAGGCCACATGTCACAGGGCTAAGGGTACTGGCAGTCCTGCTCCCATCCAGTGGCTCCCTGGGCCCCTTCCGCCATCCCCCAAGCTGCCGGGTAATGCCTTCCCACCCTTCTCACCTCAACACTCTTAAACTAAACCACAGCCACAGGGTCCTTTTTGCCGTAAGGAAACCTGTGCACAGGTCTGGGGATCAAAAGTGGACATCATCGGGGTACATTAGCCTTCCAAGCACTGCCTCCGAGCCAGAGAACAGACTCACCTGCTCTGAGGCAGAAGGCATGGCTGGCGTGGAGACATGGCTGCCTTCACCACGCCCACCCCACGCTCAGGAGCCAGTGTTCACTGAAACACACTGGCTGACAAATGTCAGCAATGGCACAAACCCATCGAGGAGGGGGGCAGGGAAAGCGCCAACCGGCCGAGCTTCACTCAGACCCAAGCACCTCGAAGGCACAAAGAGCAGGCGCTGGCCTAGCCGAGTGGCCCGCACACATCCTAGAGAGCAGGGAGCATGAGTGTGCCCTTGTTAAACACCAGGCACGCCCAACAGAAGGTGTGCATGAGGACGCACAAGAGAATCAGAAGCGTGTGCTTTGAATTTCACTGAGAATACAGTTTTGAGGCTCAGGGTGGAACTGCCAAAAGGCAAATGTCGTTTGGGTGCTCAGAAGGCCAAAAGTTTGGACAAAGAATCAAAAATTTTTTTTTAAGAAATCAAAATCCTGCCGGCCTGCCACCTCCAGAGAGGTAGATGCAGATGCACAAGAGGCATTTACACACACACACACACACGTGCATCTAAAACGTGAACTCATTCTGAACAGGGCCAGTGGGTCGCATCGGGGCCAGGGTCGCAGCTGTGAGGTTAGAGTAGTTATACACGGTCCCTGCACTGGACAGAGCCGGTGAAGGGTACACAGCGTGCCCCGTGCTATTTCTTACAACTGCATGTGAGGCTATAATTATCCCAAAATAAAAAGTTAAAAAAGGAAAAGAGGCACTACTAGGTCAGGAAGGCCTTCAATCAGACCTGGCCAGCCCAGCATTCATTCTCACAGCTCATCTCAAGCATGGAAGTTGGACAGTCCCCTGGGTTTTGGTGCAGAGGTGCTTCCCAGAGCTCAGGCCTTCATCTGTCTGCAGAGTAAGTCGGCTGGGACAGACGACGTCTGGGGAATCTCCCAAGTGTAGGGATCTAAGTGGATTTTAGAGCCCATGGGATCTAAAGGAAGACAGAAACAAGCGTGCAGGGCTCTGAACTCTGGGCCTCTCCACCTTGTAATGGCGAAACACCCAGCTCTTAAAGAAGCGTGCGAGTTGGGAGCACATGTACTGTGGGGTTGTGAGCCTCTGGTTAACCGAGAAAAGATCCAGGTACCTCATGACTACCAACCACCACCGACGGCCGTTCAGCCCCACCCCTGGACATGGTAAGGGCCCACGGAAGCTCCTGCTTGTACAGAGAGCTCTACTCAGAAGAAGGCGTCAGGACCAGACATTTTGACACAATTCCAAAGAGCACTGGCTTATTACAAAGAGAGTTACTGAATGCTGCCTGAGGCAACAATGAAGACGGAAGGAAGGCTGATTTCAAAGTGCCGGTCCCTCTGTCGTCCTGCGGCAGGAGTGGTGGCTGAGTTTGAAGTTTGAACACCGCTTTCTCCCTGCACACTGCAGCATGGCACTGCTCGTTAGGACACTTTCTAACCGTGTGCCTGTGAGGGCCAGCAGTCCCATACCCTAGAGCTGTGGACGCACCGTCCAAGGGGATTCTAGGTGGCACAGAGGCATGTCGCATACGATGCTGAATCACAGTATGAGACGCTTACTGCTTTTCTGGTCATCTACTAATTCTTCTGGTTGTGATGAGGATAAAGCCCATTTGTAAGTAAGTCACAACTGCTGATGCCCATTTTAACAAAATAACACGGCTCAATCCTAGAACCTTTGGCAGGCAATGACTCTAAACTAGAATTCAGAGGAACAGGCGTCTTCTAGGCAACGCAGTAACTACTGGTCTTCCACTGTGACAGTGACAGGAAGGTTCCTTTTCAATCAAATTCAAGTGAGTACAATCCAAAGAAAAATGTTAAGCATGCAAATAGCTCAGGTAGTACTTACATATGGAAAAAAAAGTGGCAAAGTAGTTTTAAGGTGACTAAAATTTTAGAATTGTCTTAAGAACTGTTCTACCATTGCTGGAAACTGAGATAACTGCATCATCTGAGTTACACCGATCATAGGAAACGACACATCCTTGGACTTCTTGTTTGGCGTCAACGCCATCCTGCCCCAGTGAATCGGCATCTGCATGGCCGTCAGCTCATGGGTGGCAGGCGACCTCCTTGTCTACTGCACTACTGCGAGGCCAGAGTTCTATCCCGCTTTGCAACTTTCCTTGGCGCCATTTGCAAATGGCCTATTATCCACTCTCAACTCTGTGGACACCCAAGTCGTGAAAAGCAGAAGGAGAACGGTTCACAGGACTGTCCTTAACACTAAAAACACAGAGCACTTCAGGAGCAAAATGGTTACGCTATTCATCCAACAGACACACACAGCTCATCTTAAACTGGAAAAGTTAAGATGTTTGAACCCACGACACAGAGTGAATTTTCTGCCCCAAGAGCCTCTGACTTTGGCTAAGAAAAGCAGAAAGACAGAGGAAGCGTCCACACTACATTCTTAGAATTTTTCTTCCAACTCCATGATTAGGAGAGGAAGCCGATAGCCTTAGCAGCCAGGTAAATGGGGGGAAATGATGCAGCAGAGAGGGAAACATGGAAGGAAAAGAAAGAGCTGACGTCCTTGGCGATGGACGTACCAGACAACAGGAGGGACACTGGGCAGGGGGCAGGGAGCTCCACCTTCACCCAAGATGAGCGGGTAGTGCTGGTAGGAGCACAGGCAGCGTGTGGGGTGCAGCGGCAGAGGCGCCCAGCCCAGGGTCCTAGGTTCCACGGGTACGACCGAGCCAAACATTCAAACCCCCTCCAGCCGGGAAGACGCACCCATGAGTAAGGAAGCTCCGCAGTTTTTTAAGGCGCCTTAGGCTTTCTAGTCAGACACATACAAGTACTGGGGGGGCTCTCCCAAGCCTGCTTTTGAAATACCTGCCTCTGTAGGGCCCTCGCATACTCCCCCTGCTAGAGAGCTTGGGTAAGAAGTTGCTCCCTTTCCTCCTCCTGCCACTACTGGGAGGACACCTCAGCCAGGGGCAGCTGCGGATGCTGGGGGGCAGGGAGTCAGCAGAGCACTGCGCCCACCTAAGGCAATGGTCACTCTTTGTTCTAACAGCTGTTCGCAGGTGGGCAGGGTACTGCTGCACTTCCTGAATTTTTAAGAGAAGCCAGAAAACTTTTTAAATTAAATTTTGTCATATTTAAGAGTTGGATTAATTTAAACACAAACATGTAAAGCCCCGTGCGAGGCTCCATTTCTGGGAACACAGACCTGGAGCCAGCAGCCCGACTGGAGACAACTTAGAACTGCCGAACACTGTGGGGCCAACAGTCCCCAGCAAATCAACACACCTGGCTGGCTTTTCAGATGTGGTACCTGAGAATCACCTGGACATTGGGCTAAAAACACAGATTCTCTGCCCTCATCTACTCAGAATGACTCAGTAGGTCCTGAGCCTGGGCTGGGGCCTGGAAATTTCTGTGGTCAACAAGCTCAGCACTGACCCTGCTGCCAGCCTTCCAGGGCCGCACTCTGAGACATGCAGCTCCAAGCCATCAGGTGGCTCCTTGCCTGGCCTCAGTTTCCCCATCTGAAAGGTGCGTGTCCTGCCTAAATGCTGCTCTGGGGTCACCTGCTTCTCCCTGCTCTCCAGTCCCCACCATGCCTCAGTTTCCCCATCTGTTACATGGACGTCCTGCCTAAATGCTGCTCTGGGGTCACCTGCTTCACGTTGCTCTCCAGTCCCCACCATGCCTCAGTTTCCCCATCTGTAACATGGGCATCCTGCCTAAATGCTGCTCTGGGGCCACCTGCTCGCCCTGCTCTCCAGTCCCCGCAATGCCTCAGTTTCCCCATCTGTAACGTGCATGTCCTGCCTAAATGCTGCTCTGGGGCCACCTGCTTCGCCCTGCTCTCCAGTCCCCACCATGCCTCAGTTTCCCCATCTGTAACATGGGCGTCCTGCCTAAATGCTGCTCTGGGGTCACCTGCTTCGCCCTGCTCTCCAGTCCCCACAATGCCTCAGTTTCCCCATCTGTAACGTGTGTGTCCTGTCTAAATGCTGCTCTGGGGCCACCTGTTTTGCCCTGCTCTCCAGGCCCCACCATGCCTCAGTTTTCCCATCTGTAACACGGGCGTCCTGCCTAAGTGCTGCTCTGGGGCCACCTGCTTCGCCCTGCTCTCCAGTCCCCAGGACCCCACATTATTGGAGGAAGATGGAGTTGGGCCTGGGCCAGGTCTGCACCTGCCAGACCTCTCTGGAAGCTTCCATCCTGAAACTCCACCCTGTAAATCATTTAGCATTTTGCTGACAGGGTTTTGAACTTAATGGCCTAATGAAAAGGAAAAACGTTCCATCAAAACTGAGAAGAAGGGAAGGTGGCTGCTGAGACCTCCCAGCTGCTGCTCCAGCCTTAGCTGCCTCCTCAGGGTTTATGAGCAAAACAAGTTCTAATGCACAAGAGGAGACAGTAAAGAGGCGTGCCCAGAAGGCAGGAAAGGGAAAGCTAAGGTATAAAACTGGGAGGGGCTTTTTACTGAAAGGAGCCCAAGAGATTTAGAGTGGAGCTGGAATTAGACGTAATGGGCAGAAGCAACTCGAGATAGAATTTAGATCAATATCAGAAATACCTTCCTAAAGCTAGAAGAGCCCCAAAACAAAAGGGCATCTTTAGGAGAGGTGAATGGCCCATTACTTGCAATATTCAAGCACAGACTTGTAAAAAAAAAAAAAAATCGATGAGGGTGCATTTAAAGGATTCAAGCAACAGAAAATTAGTTAAACCCGATGTGTATGTTCGGTAAATGTGTATGAAGTATCAACTCTTCTGTGCCAGACACTGCCCAGGTCCTGGGGACATGGCAGCCGCCAAGCACACGCAGTCCCAGCCTCACGAAGCTGAGCAGGAGACAGGCTACCACCACGAAGCACTGGGCAAGAGCCAAGAGGAAAGGACAAGGCACCAAGAGGGCAAGATGGGGGGACTCAGGCGGCCTGGAGCTCATCTCTGCAAAGGCTGCCCTGGCCTGAGCTCTCGACGCGTGCAAGTGGGAGAAGGAGCAGGAGCCTCCCGATATAGCTGTGAGTTCCTACTCAGAGTTTTTCCCCATGTGCTCTCGGGTGGTGGGAGTTACAGGAGGAACCTAGCACTTAAAGACCACGGACTCGGCTTCCTAGGGTAACCTACAGAAGCGGCCGGACATCAAGGTCCTCTTCTCTCAAAGTGTCCTCAACAGCTCCCGCACTTCTCGCCAATGCCCTTGACCTGGCTTGTGCCAAAACTCTTCCAGAATGCACTTTACCAAGAGACAGGTCCCAGAGCTGGTGCACAGAAACAAAGGAAGGCAGAAAATCAGATGGAGATAAGCTGTAGAAAAAGAAAAATACTGGTAGAAAAGTTGAGGAGGGCAGTGCAGCACAGAAAGAAGATTCTGATTTGTATATGAGAACTTGGAGAGCTATCGAAATGAGAGCTCAATTTCTCAGATGCTTATTTCTTTTTGAAAAGTGCAAACCTCCACTCTGTCTCCTAAAATAGTCTTTCAAAAAACTTGGCTAAAATATGAAGAGAGACAATAAAAGTATTTGGAAATAAGTATAAAAGCAGCTGACCTGTTGGGCTGAGGTGGAGTACTGCCCTCTATTTATTTAAATGTTGACTTTTGTCTCAGAAATAGTGAACTATAATTTGTGACACAACCCCCCAAAAAATAAAGTGTGGAGGAGGGGTAGCTCAATATATGTGAAACGGCTAATCTAATATTTTCCAAATGTTAATCACTCACAAGTTTCTCCATATAAGAATCACACTCCCTGTACTATTACTATGACAATGAGATGTTTTCTTTAAATCACCTCATTTTAGCACTTACTGAAGTCTCATCCTAGACAATTTCCTAGAAAGCGCATTTTGGATGAGCTGGCTGTACTCAAGACAGGACCAAGGGGTTCTGTAACGGGTCCTGCAGCTCCAGGAGTCCCTGGCACCCCTCCAGGCTGCACAGTGGTAATCTCAAAACTGGGGGACGGAACTGCCCTGCTCACATCCGCTGCTGCTAGAACCCCAGGACTCATCCAACTTTAATAGGTGAAATGGAATCCCTGGAGGGTGGACAGTCAGTGCCCCCAGTTTCTCGAGAGAAACTGCACATCCGAATTTCTCTGTGAAGATCCTTCCTTCCCAAGGCTGGCAGGAAATGGAGAACTCTTAGCTCTGAGCCTGCCAGACAGAACCCAGGGGAGACTAGGAGCGGCTCAGAGGCCCTGTGTTGTCAGCTCCGCACACAGGTGGGGCTCTTTCGGCTGCCGCGGTCCCTTCCACCCGCACAGCACCTCCGAGCACTGCCCCAGCCTCGGGCTCATTTGGATTGACATCTCCTTGTCCCTGCGAGTGGCTGGTGGCTGGACAACACCCCCTGGGGACCCCTGTGCCTCTCAGGTCCAGGGGAGGACAGGGCCTGGGAGCAGAGCCCAGGGTTGTTTTTAATTTAGAGAAATAAACAAGCGGGTGTGTCTGCTGAGCTGTCCGGAGGCAGGAACAGCTCAACCCAAGGGCAAACCTGGCTGTGGTTCTAGACCTCAAACCATTTCTCAGAACTAGGGGTTCTGCAAAGTCCAAAACCTCCCCTGCCGAGAGCCCACGCCCTGCCAAGCTGGGGTTTATTTTCACTGGACTGCAGTCTGTCCCCATTAACCCATCGCGGCACAGTATGCGGACGTGTGTGATAGCCAAACGCCGCAAGTCTGCCTGTAAACTACCCCACCCCCAGCCCCCACCCCAAATAGAAATTTTCATTTTGCTCAGGATAAAGGGACTTGTTTAGATGGCAGAGAAACACTTCCTAAGAAGTGCTCAGCTGTGACCCAAAAGTCTCTCGTGTGAGGCCCAGATGCCGGAGGCCGGGGGAGCTGGCAGGTGGCTCCTAGGTTCTGTGTGCATGTGAGTACACACACATGTGTGCCTGCATGTGAGTGTGCATGCATGTGTGCGAGTACACGTGTGTGCATGCCTGTGAGTGTGTACATGCGTGTGCACGCCTGTGAGTGTGTACATGTGTGTGCATGCCTGTGAGTGTGCATGCATGTGTGCTGCCCAGAGGACTAGATAACCACAGGCCTGCTCACACTTACTGGGCAGCTCTATCTGTGGCCCAGCTGCTCTCCATGGATGTAAAAGAAGCAATTCATGGCACAGTCGTAAAAAGCATGTCCTACCAGCTCTGCCATCCATATCCCAGAGGCCGAAATAACCTTGTACAACCCACACTGTCATTCTCCTTCCCACAAATGACATGGCCGCATCCATATCCTATACCGATTTTACAGAGGCTTTTTTTCCCCCTTTTCAAGATTAAATTTTTTGATCTCACATCCCTGGAAGATGATGCTTTATCTTTTGCCTTCGGGACAAGTCTCTTGCGTTATTTTTCAGGTGCCAGTTAGAATCCCATTTACCTCTGTCCCTATCCCTCCCCTCCTCTCAAGCTCTATTTTAAATCTTCTCACATTCTGCAATCAGTGAGAATGTTACATTCTCATGTGCCAAGGCCCAGGGGAGCAGATGCTACCTGAAAATGAAATGCATTAACGAAAAGCTCAGCCTGCTCTGCAGCACTCACCTTCGGGACCGCACTGCGCCGGGTTACTGATGCAAGAATTTTTGTAGCTTCCGTAATAGAGGAGGGTGACTCCTTTTTCCTCTCGGAGGTAAAGTCCCTTGTTGACCTTCCCTTCCACAATATCTAAGTAGGAGAGTTCACACCGCATATTAATAATCTTATGAGATGAAAAATGCTAAAGATATAATGTACTTCAGGCTTATAAGGACCTTACATATATAATGCTAAAGATATAATGTACTTCAGGCTTATAAGGACCTTACATATATAATGCTAAAGATATAATGTACTTCAGGCTTATAAGGACCTACTTAATAAGTAGATATTATGTAGACTTATAATTTTATATCTATAATGTATATTACTTACAGAGCCTTACACTAATGATATATGTAAAGATTTATTGTTTTATTGATTGCGTGTAATTGATAAATTATATATAAAAATATTACAACAATCATGTTTGCAAGTTTGCTTACCAAGAGAGATACGACAGTCGGCTCCTACTGTCCCAGCTTTAATTCAGGCGCCGTGCTTCTCGTGAGCCTCCCCAACCCTCATCCTCACACTAAACTTTCTGAGTGACACATTTAGGAACAACCTAGAGTGTTAGACTGCAGCTGAACTCTCGCGCGCTCTGTGTCCTAACAGGGACCCTACTTCTAGCGTCTCTCCCCAACTTTGAAAGGACCCATTTTCAGACCCAGGAGGAAAGCCTGGGTCCTGATGGCCAGGACACCAGAAGGCCCGAAACCTGCCCATCCAGGCACCTCATTTCGTTGCTCTCCCATAGCAAACTCATCTGACAGTGTGCGGGGGAGGTAAATGGTACAGGGCCAGCAGCAAAGCCCAAACACACCAGAGTGAAGAGGCCTTTTTGCTAAATGGGGTCAGAGTTGCCCAGGTGCCCCTCTACTAGAGGGATGGGGTGGGGGGTGTCCACTGCCTGGACAGCTGCCCACCTGGCATTCAGAGGGGGCCCAGCAGGGTCTCTGGACTTGCCCTGCCCCCACTGGGGCGTTGTGACCCCCACTGCCACACGCAGGACCAGCTCTAAGGGCACTGGGCTGTTCTCTGGGGTGTTTGAACTCAGTTTTGACATAGCCCCTTCCTTGCTGGAAGGGATTTATATATTACAAAGTTACATGGGTAACTAGCCGTTGCATAATTGATTTAGGATATGTAATCCCCTAAACCAAACTATTTGACTGGCAAATTAACTTGGGAAGCCAAACACCTCACACTGAATAAGCAATCAGGTTTATGTGTGGAGAAAAGATCAAAGGGTGACACATAAATTATCTGAACTGACTTTCTACACTGATCAAATAAATGCACAATTGCTTTCACTTTGAGCTGCACAGGAAAAATATGAAACATATGGCCTTCACAGGATATTAAATAAGGCAATAATTTAAGCAGGACTCTCGTGGGGGTGTGTTTTATAAAACAGCTTCTAATGATTAGGGGGAAAAAAAAAAAGAAGTTCCAGCTAGAGAAGAAATGCTGATTTTAATGTTTGTAAGAGATCAAATTTTTGATGAGGCATTTTTAAATCAACTTTAATTTTCTATTAGAAGGGCATGCTTTTCCTCCCCAAAGAATATAATCCGTTAAAAAATCCAAATGCTTTCTATTTTTACAAGCATCTAATCCTGTGTCTGTTTTGTTCAGAAAACGAGCGGCTGGTTTGGAAGACCCTAGCAACTCGAAAGGCTGCCTGTGCCTTCTACTCCCTGCGATCTGTGGCGCCTTTTCAGGTTAATCTGAATGGCTGACTTTGGTCCCCTGGGTGGGCCACTCTTTCCTGGGGTGCTCGCTCATCTGCTCGCCCGGATGCAGTGATTCGTACAGGTCCTAGCTGGGCCCATGCAGGACAGACAGACGTACACAATGCTCACCTACGGCTGCAGAGAAGTTAGGGAGGGCAGAGTCATTGGCATACACAGAGGAGGAGGTATGGGAGGGGAGCACAGTGAGGTTGTGAGCTCGCAACGCTGGGTGAGACAACAAGAGAAAAGACACAACACGTGAGTGACATGGGAAGCCAGTGAGCCGCCCTCTCTCAACCTGAGCGGTGGGCGCGGGTGGGCGCCCCAGGCCTCGGGCCCCCCTGCCCCTTCCCGGCCCACCCCTCGCCACCCACCACCCGCCACCCCACCCCGGCAGGCTGCTGGCTCTGGCTCCTGCATATACCAGTTGAGAGATATGAAATTAACCTTGGCCATAAGAGCCACAACGAAAGGATGGACGTTATGATGACACAGGAACGGATGAAACAGACACGCAGAATGAAACAACCACAGGATATTATGATGAACGCACAGAACAACAGAGAACTCGGCACAAACAACAAGCTGAGGCCCAAGGAGGGTTTCCAAGGCCGCGCGGCCGTCCCCTGCGGGAAAACCGGCATGAGCCTTCTCGTTTTTCCTCATTTGAATTTAAGAAGACTGTAATCAAATTGAATTATGCCAGCATAGCTTTCTAACATAAGAAATGGATCCAATAAACAAGTGCAGGGAAACCTTCACATTTGGGTGCTTCAGGGCAGACAGCAATGTATTTAAGGTTTTATGGCTAGTCAATACATCCGGTGAACAAAATCTGACCATGAGGCAATTGAATCTGAGCAATTACATCACTTTGTCAAAGTAATTTGTCTTACAGTAAAATTAAAAAAAAAAAAATCACCGATTTAATCTTCAACAGTGAATGGGGATGAGAGGTTTGAGGAGAGAGAGATGCTGATAGCTATTCAAGCTCTTGTTTGAAATAACTCCTGAGAGTCTAACTGTTGTCTCCTAAACAGAAGTTATTTTGACAAGGTATTTCCACTTGTGAAATGATCCCTTTTTAGAAGCTTTAAAATAAAGGCCCTGAGAAGAGGAAACATGGTTATGACAAGGGAAAGCAGTTTATTCTGTCCTTAACTGGCTATGTAACCAACTTGCACGGAGGCTTTCTCCCCTGTGCTGCAGGCATTTGCAGGCTCCGAGGCCCGTGGTGGCTGCCGGCCCAGGCCCTGGCTGGCTGGGAGTGGCTGCTGCCAGGGTGGCTGGCAGGGCCCTTGGTGGCTGGGCCCCTGGACCAGCTTCTCAAGGCGCAAACTCAAGGGAAACATTTCAGAACCTTAGGTGGCCATCTCTCACAGAACCCTAAACCACAGGGATGAGGATGAGAGCAGGGTGGAGGTGCTGGAAGCTTTTTAGAACATGCAGCCGCCTACTGAACCCATCAGCCCTTTCACATGGTCAAGAGCAAAGAAAACTCAAAACAAAAACATAAAAACATCCGAATCACTCGAGACCTGTACTTTAAAAAACTGTTTCTATAAGGATGGAAAACTAACCTAGGTTCTCCTTCCAGCAAACGCCCGAGTTAAGTTGGACACAGATTGTACTTCCTGTGCACTGGGCACCACTGAGAGCGCCCTCACAGAGAGAAGAAAGCGCGGGTGCGCCAGGGACACCACGTCCTGGGTGGGTGACCCCACCACCACGAGGCTGCCTTCGTCAGCACCGTCTCGGCGCCGAGCTTGCAGGCCTGTCTGGCCGCGTGGGGGTCAGGCCAGTCCTACCCACCGAGAACACACGTGTCTCGGCTCATCCATACGTCAGTCCATAGTAAGCAGCTTCCATTTCACAGTTGTTGGGAGAAATTACACAAATTAATATTCTGAATGGTAACGTCTATCTTTCAATCATGAAAATGAAGGCCCTAATAAAATGCTTCGGAACAACAGTCCTTGGAGGAAGCTACCCAAGCGTTTACTGCTCCCCAGCGCCCTGGCGCCCCAGCAGACGGAGCCCTCCCTGCCCCAGCCCCCCTCCAGGCCCCTCCCTAGGCCTGCAGACATCTCAAGGCCCACATCTACCTCCAGTTGTATCCTGAAGTTCATGGATTCCGTCCACATTTTCCAACGGCCAGTAATGGGAAGCAGAAGCCAAGACTGCAAACCCTGGGGGAGAAAAGGGTAACATGTTTAAATCACCACTAGGAAGAAAATAACTGAAGATAAAGAAGCACTTACCATGTCTATTATGGAATAAGGAAAAGGTAAAAGTATCACAGTGACCACAGGAGATATCAAAAAGGCACTTGATAAAACTCAACACACATTCCCAATTTACAAAATAACTCTCAGTAAATTAGAAATCAATTAATATTTCCTTAGCAGGATAAGACATGATCAATGGGACTAGATACCCCTTAACCCCCCAAAACAAGTCTCTGAGCTTGATGGTGAAACGTTAGAGCACTAGCCTCAGGAGAAAGGCAGAAAGGGCTGCGGCCCTACTATTTAATATCATTTTTGAGCTCACATGAGATGCAGTCAAACAAGAGAAAGAAATAAGGCTATAGTACTTTAAAAAGAGGAGATAATAGGATCATTGCTTTCAAATGACACATGCCTAGATATCCAGAGTTTAAACTATTACAAATAAGAAAAGAATTTGCTAAGTGAAAAACGATTACAAACAATAAAAGAATTTAAGGCGGCTTATACAAATCTAAATTACAAATGACAGTAGCTTTCTTGAATTCAAACAGAACACTGAAGATTAATAGAAGAAAACTCCTGATATATACATAAAACCAACAAAGGTTTCCAAACAGAACGAATGGAGACAAACGGTACAAGAGCCTTGTGAACAAAACACTAAAATAACACCAAAGCACATCCCAAAAACCCTGAATAAATGAAGGACTTAACCTGCTTCTGGAAAAGCAGACTCAGACTCACAAAATCAACAACGATTCTTCAATTAATTTATAAATATTAGAAAACTGCCATATAAATACCAATAGAACTTTTTGCATAAGAAAAAAGAAGCTGATTATACAACTTATGTAGAAAAATAAATCAACAAGAAAAATAACCAAGTTAATTCAGAGAGGGAAAAGAGTACAAAGAGGGCAGATATTAAGACATATTGTAAAGCAACAGCGATAAAGATGCATTAGCACGATACATGATTAGACAGTGCAGAAGAAAAATTCACAAAAACTCCCAAGTATACATGGGAACTTCACTTATGATAAAGGTGGCATTTCAAATGAGAGGACAAATATCATTCAATAAAAAGTATTAGAACTGCCTTAGTCTATACCAAAATAGTTTCCAGATGGATTAAGATTTAAATATAATAAAATGAAACGTACATTGCTAAGGAAAGTAGGTTATAAATTTGAGTACACAAAATGTTTAAATTTCTTTATAAAGAAATCAAGCTAAGTCAAACTGGGTAATACTTTTACATAATGTTACAGAAATATACTTATTTCCCTTTAGATTGTATTAAATTTATTATGTTAATAAAAATCCTACTATTAGAAAAACAACCCACCAAAATACTGGGGCAACAGACATAATGGTACAGCTCAAAGAAAAATAAATGCAAATCATTTTTATACATATGAAGACGCCCACTCTCAGTTATAATTTTAACAGGCATGTTAAAACTACTATGGTAGCACCAACGTGTTAAGTTGCTAAGGATACAGGCTTATTCTACTTTTTTGGTGGGAGTTAATTCCATACAGCTTTCCTGGAAGATAGTTTGACAATATAGATGCTATTTCCCTAGGTGATTCCACTTCTGGGAACTTATTCTACAGACATACTCACCCACCACCAAAGACCTAGGAACTCAATTTTTTGGTAGCCTAAATAAACTCATCAACAGAGGGCTGGTTAATAAATATGGTAAATGCACACAATGCTATAGAGTGTGGCTGAGACCAGTAATGTGGCTGACATAGAGTGCTCTTTAAGTTACGTTAAGTTAAATAAAAAAAAGGAGGGAGGAGGAGTGGCAGGACTTCTGGTTGACCAAGATGGAAGCACAAGACACTGAGGGTACCATCCCCCTCCCTGGAATCTCTGAACAGCTAGCACATCCCAGCAGAGCATCTTCCTTAGAACTCTGGGAAACAGTTAGGGCAGTAACTGGGTGAAGGCCAAATTAAGGAAACGCGGTTTTAGAAGTGGTAGGAAAAGCCTGTGGTGCCCTTGCTGGCCCCTCCCCTGTCCCCCCAGCTGAGAGTGGAGCCCACCTGTGCCCCAGGGTGGGGCCCTGGCCCTGTGCCAAGGGAGCAGTGGCACCCCCTATGCCATGCTGGGTGCCTGCTGGTGGGGTAGCCTGTAGACTGGGCCAGGACACCTCTCGGGCTCGCCCTCCTGGAGTCTGCCCTGCAGGCACACGCAGCTGTGAGAACCAAGCAGAGTAAGAAACAGTGAAGTCAAAGCCTCCTGGGTGGAGTTACCTGCCTAAGCCATCCCAGAGCACCTGGAGGAGAAAGTCTACTTCACAGGGAGTGGAGGGGCCGTGTGAATCCCTAAGGCCATGAGCTGGCCCCAGCCAGGACGAGATAGGGGCTCAAAGGAGAGGGAGAAGATGCTGCACGTCACGCTGCCCTGGGGCTCAGCGTCTCCCTAGGACGGCTAAGCTCTGGATGAGACACCAGCAACGCAGAGCCAGTCAGCAGGACTGCAGATGGTACTTTTGTTGTGGTGTTTTGGTTTTGCTTTTTTTTTTTTTTTTGCATTCATTTGTTTGTTTTTGTTGGATCCTGGAGCACCCAAGGAAATTTCAACATATCGCTAGCTAGACAGGCATTTAAGGAACAGACAGCTCAAAGATTAAATCCCAGACTTAACATTTAAAATATTAAAATGTACAGTGTGCAACAAAAAATTACAAGACAAACAAAGAAGCAGGAAATGATGGCTCATCCAAAGAAACAAGAGTGAAATCTAGGAAACATCAACAAAGAAGAGTAGACATTGAATATGGAACTTAAAACCTTACCATCAGGGAATCCCCTGATACTGTGTCAAACTTTAGGGCCACCCAAATCAATAGGTCATGCCCTCAATCCTGAGGCTTACTTGTGTGAAGCTTATGTAGTCAGCAGAGAAGCTTAGACTACCTACAGGCATGCCTAAGAGTTACTTCTGGAAGACCTCTTTTCTTGTCAGATGTGGCCTCAGTCTCTCTAAACCCAACTCTAAAAGTGAGATCACTGCCCTCCCCGCTACGTGGGACATGACATCCAGGGGTGAAAGTCTCCCGGGCAATGTGGGAAAGGACTCTCAGGGATGAATCCAGACCTGGCACCATGGGATCAACAATTCCATCCTGACCAAAAGGGGGGAAAGAAGTGTAATTAATAAAGTATCAGTGGCAGAGAGAGTTCAAAAAAAAAAAAAGAAGAGCAGACATTGGACACACTTAGAAGAAAGAACTAAGAGAAATGAGGAAAATTACAAATGAACAACAGAATCTCGATTAAGAGTCAGAAATTATAAAAGGGAACCATATAGAAGTACTGAAATTGAAGACCACAGTAACGGAAATGAAAATTCCTTAGAGGCTTTCAGCAGCAATCCAGAGCTGGCAGAAGAAATAATCAGTGAAATCAAAGACAATGGAAATGACTCAGGCTGAGGAGCAGAAAGAAAAAGAATACAAAAGGGCAAACAGATTCTTTCTAAGAGAGCATGGGACCCTGTTGAAAATACCAATATACACAATATGAGAGTCCTAGGGGAAGCAAAAGAGAAAGGGACAGAAGGAATATTTAAAAAAATAACAGTAGAAAACTCCCCAAATGTAATAGAAGACATGAATATGCACATTTAATAATCCCAACAAATCCCAAACAGGATAAACTCGAAGAGAACCCTGCCCGGACACACAGTAGTCAACTGTTGAATGCCAAGGGGTTCTGACACTGTAGGAGAAAAGCAATGGTTAGGTACAAGGAAACCCAGTAAGACTGACTGCTGATTTCTCATCAGAAACCATGAAGGCAGTGGGAAGAAATACTTAAAGGGTTGAAAGAAAATTATTGCCAACCATGAATTCTTTATCTGGTGAGGCTGTCTTTCAAAAATGAGGAGAGAAGTTAAGACAGTCCCAGAGACCCAAAAGCTGAGGGCACACCTCACCATCTGCCAGCCCACAAGCAATGATAAAGGGAACCCTTCAGGCTGAGAGGACAGGGCACTGGATGGCGGTCAAAGCAAGACAAAGAAACAGAGACCTCTGGAAAAGGTGACCCTGTGGGGATTACAGTGCAGTAATATTGTGTTGTATTTTTTGTACATAACTCTACTTTTTACATCTTACAGGTTCTCCAATGCAAATGCATATAAAGCAATGATAAATCCATGGTTCCAGACATAGAATGTTACAAATTCTAACAAGTATAACAGAAAGGGGGATGGAGGGGTTTTGGAACGGTATGTGCTACTGAAGTTAAATTGGTATCAAATCAAATGGGATTATTATAGACTAACGGTGTTAAATTGTAGCCCCACTATGAAAATATATATACAGAAAGAAATGAAAAGGGACCAGAGTAGCACATTACAAAAAAAACA
The DNA here is from genome assembly GCA_004026745.1 of Myrmecophaga tridactyla. Taxonomy (NCBI): domain Eukaryota; kingdom Metazoa; phylum Chordata; class Mammalia; order Pilosa; family Myrmecophagidae; genus Myrmecophaga; species Myrmecophaga tridactyla. Next base: position 19,089 of record PVIY010039073.1, read on the forward strand.
AATGAATATGAAAGTAGGAATTAATGGAATAGTGAGGCACCTGCTTTAAAAATCAGAATGACCACCAGGGAGGGAGCACACATATCTTCAGGTGAAACTGGAGCCCTCACCTAATGTCCAAGCTTCTGTCTGCACACCACCAAACACCACACTTCCGGATCACTGCCGGAATGTACCCACTTGCATCTCTCTTTCAGGTACACGAGAACAAAGGACAAATTTTGTTCTATAATATGAGCTAAAGAGAAGTATCCAAACAACAAGTTCACTCTCGCAGGGATGCTAAAAAGTAGCACGCAACTAGAGTCCAACGGGAATAGGTCTTCCAGCACTGAGGAGCAGTGCTGGGAATTTGAATTGTAAAATTCAAAAATATTCATTTTCGGGTGGGCCATCGTGGCTCAGTGGCAGAGTTCTCGCCTGCTATTCCAGAGACCCGAGTTCGTTTCCTGGTGCCTGCCCATGTAAAAAAAAAAAAAAGAAGAAGAAATAATTTTCATTTCTACCAAGCTTTCCTCTAAAATTTAGGATATTCATTTCCAAGAGAAGAAAACAACACAGACTTGTTATTCAATTCATCTGGGGAAAAGTCTGGAAAGGAAATGACATCTGTTCTACAAAGAACAGATGTTTTATCTTCAGAATCCTCATCTTCATAAAATAAACCCCGTGGCTAATAGATTCCTAATGGTTTAATCCCTTGCTATCATCTCCATTTACAAGCGGTCACGCTCAGTTCTAGGTAGAACACACAACAGAGGAAACAGAACAGTTTTGTTCGCATTGAAAGACCGGCCCTCCGAGCCAGCCAGTACCCACCAGCGGTCAGCGGCCAGAGGGGGTTGCAGCTGGAAGACTGCCTGCTCCCCACCAGTGAACTGCCCCAGAAGGTGGGCCCAGCAAAACTGCACTGGTCAGACTGGACAGACTGGAAACGAAGGGACTGCCAACCCCGATAACCACAAGGCCATCAGCTGGCTGGATGGAGCCAGTGGTGATGTTCAAGAGATACAAGTGGCGGGTATAGACCCAGAGCAACCAAACCAACACTGCATGTAAACAGCTGGTGCACATTGCTGAATCACAGCGCAGTCGAGGCATGGCAAACAGGAAAGTTTGTGGCCTACCTGAGAAAGTAGCTGCTTCCCAGAGCCTCGTAAGTGTGTAGGAAGGTTTGCCCAGTTTTTAAAGAGAATTCAGAAATCCAGAATTTTTTATTTGAAATCTCCCCCAAAATCTAATTTGGCAATTTAAAAAGAATTAAAACAAGACTGGCCAGGGGGGTAAATTCAGCCAGTGCCTTACTTAGGCTCATGACCTAAGAAACAAAGAACTCACAGGCCTAAGTCTCCTCAGAACAAGAACGTCTCATTATTTTGCAAAAGGACACCCTTTGTGCCCGTAAAGGTGATGCTACATCTAACTGTCTATTCCCCTGGATTGCACCGAGTGCTCCTCAAGACCCACATTGGCTTAGACAAGGTGACAACGGCGTGCCCACTCCACGGCTGCCGGGCCACCCCACCCACCCCCAGCCCAAGAGGGAGACTTCTAGCCTGCATCACCGCAGCTATGGATCAATTACTCAAGGTTAATTCATTGATTAGTTTGGTGTATGTGAGAAAGAATGAGAGAGAGAGAAGGTATCAATACTTGAAAAAGCTTTAAAAACCTTGAATTTATCCTATTGATGGCTTCCAGAGTACCCTCTTCTCTGTTCCCCGTTACTAGTCTTTGCCTCTGCTAAGGAAAACCCTTACCCCTTGGTTTGTTTAGGGAAATGCCTTCCATCCATTTAATTCAACTGAGAGCACAGCACAGACAAGGTGATGTCAGCCGATTCCTGCCTAGCCTTCCCCGCTGCCGTCTTTCTCTTCCTCCAGCCCACAGGGCTCTTTCCCACCTGAAGCATCGCCTTGCTGCCTCACTGCCCAATCCAGGGTCAGCTAGGTGACTGTCCCCATAGGAGGCCCTGCTGATCCCATCACTGCCACCACCCCTTTCCCTTCCCCTGCACTTCTGCTCCCTGAAATGTTTCATGGATTGTTTGTTGTCTGTCCTCATCCAACTCTTCGCTCCTTGAGTGTCGAGAATGTGTTCTCTTTGTACACTATGCCCTGTATCTAAATGGTATCTGATGTGTGTGTAATCTGAAATTCAGATTTTTGTGTCTGAAATCCCCCAAAATATTGGTGCTAGCAATCAACAATAACTCCACAGGTAGAATGAATAATGAAAAGAAAGAATGAATACATGAATGAATAAACACAGAAAAATCTTATTATAATTCTGGTGCCCCAAAACTGTATTTGCCAAATCTCCCTTTGTTCAGTAGGGTGGAAACACTGTTTTATAAAATAGCACGATAAACACTTTTTCTGCACAAGGAATATGAAGGGGCGCGTTCTGCGATGACCCCGCGGTCCTGGTGGCCCTGCATGGGCCACATGGCACCGCGCATGTACAGGGAATCGGGAGCCGCTCTCGTTGCTCCCAACAGGCTGGGAGGTGAGCGGCCCTCCTGGAAGTGGCTGCTGGGCAAGCACATTTCGGGATGACCAGGTTTGCTTTGTTTGTTTTTTCCTCTTTGAAAAAGTTAGCTACAAAAAGGCATGTTTATAAACTTGAAATAAAAATATGACCTGCAATTTCTTGACTGATGCCAAGTATGGACTCAGATTAATCAATTAGCACACTTCCCATGTTCTCCCCAGGAAACTGAGACAAGAAATGGACGCAGCCTGGGGCTGCAGAGAGGGGTTCAAGATGGGGTGTGCAGCAGGGGGCCTGGCCCTGCCCAGAAGAAGCCCTGCTCTTCCCTCCCTGGGTCTTACGTTTCCGACTGGGCAGGGCACTGAAAGGTAGACCAGACAGCTGCTGGCTTTCCCCTCAACCACAGCCTTGGGTAATTTCTCCAAGATGACAACTTGCCCTCACAGAGAAGCACGGATAGTGCAAAGGCCTAAAGTGACTTGCCATTGTTTTTCTATTATACACAAAACTAAGCAAACATCTGCCTGCCACAGAGAAAGATCATGGAGTGCACTAGTGACCTGGGCTGCTGTCCCCCGCGGCTGACCTGGCGTGGTTATCCTGCTCCACTCCAACCACGGCACAGGTTTCCAACACGCCCACTGCACCCAAGGGCCAGGATGGGACCTGGAGGGACGTGAGGCCAGGAGTACAGGGGAACAGGGGGTTGTGGTGGAGAGACTGACCCCTGGGCTACTTGGGGAGACACGGCCCCCACTCCTCGCCGTGGCGGGCTCCTGGCGGCAGCACGGGCCTTCTTAGTCTAACCACCCTGGGACCTGGGCAAACTGCCAACAGGTGAGCTCGGCCCACTGCCCCTACTGCACCGCCCCGTAGGGCTGAGAAGCACATGTGCACGCCGGGCCTGATGCCCACATGGGGCTGAAGGGCGGGCTGCCATGGGGTGCGCCTCCATGGAGCCCTTCACTGAGGGGTTCCAGGTGATGTCCCTCTTTTCCTGCGGCTGTCCTGGGTACAGCCAGGCCCAGGGGTGAGAGCCCAGCTGGGAGGCGCCCCACTCTGGCTTGACCCAGTAGGCGCTGGGCTAGTCCACAGGAAAGGGGGCTGAGAGGGCTTGAGGCACAACAGACGGCAGAGGGAAGGCCGGAGAGGGGAGGAGGAGAGTCCGGGAGGGACAAAAGGAAGGAAAGACGTGACACAGAGAGAAGGAAGGAAGGAAGGAAGGAAGCAGTGTGCATTAGTGCAGAGAAAAATGTCTTCAAATGTAGTTCTCATCATTCCCCCAGAAGGGAGGGAGGGAGGGAATGGGGGAAGAAGAACAGAAGAAAATAAAAGGGACAGAAAAAGTGAGAGAGGAGTCACGGAGAAGAGGAAGAAGGGAAGCAGGGAAGGAAAGCCAACAGTCTGATTTCATCCACGGAAAAGAAACCAGGTATTCCATAACTGTCAGCCTTCATGATCATTCTGCAAAGAAAGGAAGGAGGGAGGAAAAGAAGGAAATAAAAGGTTTCAAAGAAAATGGGGTGGGTGAGGGAGAAAAATAGAGGGATTACTAGAGCCTGGAAAAAAGACAAGAAAGAAAGTCTGGGAGTCATGAAATGTTGTTAGAAAGGCACCGCAGACTCAGACCCAAAGCTCCCTTGCTCAAGTAACTGAATGGGTGCTGTGCCCCTTGCTTCTTTCCAGTGATATTCCTATTATCATCCGTTCTACTATTATTTCTCACAGGCCACAGCTGACAAGGAAACACTCTTCCCACCCTCACCAGGACACCAGGGGCAGAGCCCTGTGTGGACCAGGACGGCATCCC
>PVIY010039074.1:0-23392 GCA_004026745.1 Myrmecophaga tridactyla
CACACACACACACACACACACACATGATTGCCTCCAGCTGGGGTATTGCTTCTTTCTCACTTTTTCCACCTACCCAGCTCCTTGTACTTGGGCACCATATAAAGCTGTCTTCACCTCGGAGAGACCAACTCTGGCTACCACGAAGGGAAGAAATCTAATTAAAAACTGCTCTCTGCAGTAAAGTCCTGGTTTCTTGGACCCTTACAGAATGTTTGCTTTTAAAAGAGAGTGATCCTTTACCTTGATGAATCTAATTGGGGAATTTCAGGCCCTATGGCTTAGCAAAGAACTCCTCTTCACAGGGGACTCACCTCCATGGACAGTCACTACTACTAATTAACATACACCAGGCAGGTCACCGGGTGCCTACTGTATATATGCATTTATAATTTTAGAGTTTATGCATTTAGATTTTTTTAAATTGGGGCCATTTTGTTTTGTTTTGTTTTGGCCCTGTTACTTTGGATTGTGGAAAATTGAAAAATAAATTTTTTTTAAGTTTAAAATAAGAAAATAGTAATCACCCACAATTGTTATTAATATTTTGACATATTTGCTTCTATGTTTTCCAGACTGTATCGTGTTTTAAAAAAAAAATTATGCCAGTTGAAAATGAATTGATCTCACTTTTAAAAAATTATGTGATAGGTAAAGGCAAAGTCACTTTTTGGCCTGTTTCTCACCTCCAGCTCCCACTCCAGTTCTGCTTCTCTTCCCTCCTCCCTAGAGATAATCATCACTATGACTTGAGGTGCGTTTTCCTAGTTCCTTGTTTTACTAGAGTGTGGCTCTGTGATTTGCTTTTTCCCTCACCAATATGTTCTTGATGTTGATACATGTAAATAACAGGCCACTTCCCTTCACTGCACACGTCAATGATCCACACACTTACCAACTGACATTTCAGTTGTTTCCAAGAACAGACAGTCCTGCAATAACATCCCTGTCTATTCGTGCTTCTCTAACGGAGGTTCCTAGATGTGACATTGCTGGGTGATTGGATCTGCACATTTTCCATTTTACTAGACACTGACAAATTTCCCTCTGTCTAGAAAATGTAGCAGTTTACATTCTTACCAGTTGTACCTGTTTACCCACTAACCTAGCAAGCTCCTGATATTGTCTGACTTTAAGCTCTTCCATTGTGATGAGTGCAAATGATATCTCATTGTTAACTCTTCATTTCTCTACTTACCACTGAGGTTGAGGTTGAGCCTTTTTTATCTGTAGGGATGTCCAGGTGTTCCAATGGAATCATTCATTGACTCTTTACCCTTTTTTACCTGGTTGAAAACGTCCACATTTTAATACACTTTATTTCCATATATGCATGGGTTAGTCTGTTCAATTCTATTGATCTCGTTGTCTATTGCTGAGCCAATATTACACTGTTTCAATTATTACAGCTTGATAATATATCAATGCCCCTATTATTTTGCTAATCCTTGCAGCATGTCTGTGAGAGTATTATTCCCTTTTTATAGATGAGGGAGTTGAAGCCTACAGTCCATGATCTATCTCACCAAGTACCCAAGGCTGAAACAAGCTTCCAACAGGGCCTGTCTGTTCCTGTGCTGCCTCTGAGTTTCCTGGGCCCTGCCACCCCTTCGCATGAGCTGATGTGGTATGCCACAAGAAACAGCCAGTGCATCTCGTCCTGAGGTTCTGTAAGGATGTGGTGGGACAATTGTCTACTATATTATGCAGTGTCCATGCTCACCACCCCAGGATGACCCAGTGGACAATTGTGGAACATCATAATTTTGTGTGTGTGTGGTCTCAGCCTCAAGAAGGTCTGGGCTTCTTCTGAGCATCTGGTTTTTTTTGTTTTTTTTTTTTTATCTTTTGGACACTGTGATTCATGAGCTGTAGTGCTTTGCTTTTCATTTTGGGTGCGGGAAAACTCAGAGCCAAAAGTGCAGCCACATGGTGAGTGGAGAGGTCTTCATGGCAGGCTCTCTGGCTCCTAAACTCATTCTTATCTCTGTCTCAATTTTAAACTCTTCTTTTCCTTTGACTCATTTTCCTCTACTGACTTTAAAAAATGTTTTATTTCAGTGTGTTGTAAAAGACTATCGTTTGAGTTTGACAGTAGTCTTTATTTATTTATTTTTGGAACAAGGTAATCAGGCAATCTGTAAATGACAAGTTAAAATGAAGTATTTCAGGTCGTGGTGGGAGCTATTTGGAGCCTGATCCCAGTGAGTTAGGAGGTTCTGAGGTCTTCTGAGAGTCTCCTCCTTTCCCTGCCCAACCCAAACCCTCCTTCTCCTCCCCCTGAGAGAACTTTCCAGATCCCAACTCCTGCAGCCACTGAGCCCCAGCTTGGCCTGTTCTTTCGTGCTCCTGGGACTTGGTCCATATCCCATCACATGACTCCGGCTTGGTCTCAGCTTCAGCTGTTGCCCTGTGTGAGGCCAGAATCATTGTGGACACCCAGCCCTAGAAGAGTGTCCACTGATTCAGCCATAACCCACCAGGGTCGCCCCTCTAGGGGTCTGGGAAGAGTGTAAAGTTGCAGAGTTTTGGATGTTTGCTGACTTCCCTTTAAGCCACTGAGAAAGTTTGATTTGTGGCTCCTTAGCCTTTATGGCTTGAAGCTTCCAGAACATCTGCTCTCAACTCAAACCAGTCATTAGTGGGATTGTGGAATGGAAGTCTGGGTAGTATTTTCTAAGAGGCAGAACATTGAAGAGAGAAAAAGACTGGATTGGGACCAGGAGATCTGGGATCTAGTCTTGGTATAACTTCTGGTTTACAGTCTTGAGCAAATCTCTTCACTTCTCTTAACCCTGTAAAATGGGGACAACAGTACCTGAACATGAGAATACATTCATTCAATAATTATTACTTAGTACTTTCTACATGCTAAGAACTGTTCAAGGTGTTGAAGATACAGTAATGAATGAGAAAAGCAAGGCCCCTTCTCTTGGACCTTATCTGTATTCTAGTAAGTGAAGACAGGCTGTAGCAATCAAATAAACCAATTAAGAAAGTAGCTTTATATATTGATGAGTGCCACCAAGACAACAAAACAGGGTGACTCAGTGGAGAACAATGGGGGTAAGGGAGTTAAGTTAAAGTGGTGAGAGAAGGCAATTGTCTGGGAAAAGGATAGCTTGCACTGGGGTAGTAGGAGTGGAGCTGGAAATGGCTGGGTAGATTCTAGATAATGTTGGAGGTACAGCCAATAGGGTTTGCTGATTGGAGTAAGGGAATGCGAGAATGACCACCAAACTTCTTTGGCTTGTTTAACTGAGCCAATAATGGTATTTATTCATTGAATTGGAAAAGAAGTTGTTTTGAAAGGGAAAATCAAGATTTTGGTCTTAGACATGTCGAGTCTGAGACCCTAATTTGACATTCAAGTGGTGATGGATGAAGACAGTTAAGACATCCCATTCGGGAGCCTGGTTCAGAGCTGTACAGTGAATGTAAGGGGGTACCATGTGGCAAAGTGCGAGGCTGAGGCGTGCAATGAGTGCCACCAGTCACTGGTCCTCCTTATGCATCTTCCACCCTCCCCATCTCCTTTCAGATGCCTTCGCATTCCCCTCAACACCTCAAGTGTCCCTGTGGTTCCTGAACTTCCTCTGCAGGTGGCTCTGGGGCTGTTCCCTCTTCTCAGCATGAAATCAGTCCATGTTCCATGCTGGACCTTGGAGGGCAGCTCCTATGTAGCTGACAAGTAGGAAAGCATCCAGCAGACTAATTTTCTCGGAGGTATCAGTGACACTGGGCATCTTATGTTCAGATAGATTGCTTTTTCCCTTTGAATTGGGTGGAAGTAGGAGGTATCATGAAGAGGCAAGGGGACAATAGCCCAATCCAAAGGCATTATTCATGGAGTTGTGTTTGTATTGGCACCTGGCTTTGAGTTGTTCGGAAACCTGTCAGTTGAGGGGTCTAAACAAGGCTTCTAAATCATAGTGTGAGGAGCATTCTGTGATATGGAAAACTTCTTTTCCTGAGAGAGTTCTAGAAGATAAAAGAGGTGTCCCAAAGGTCCTACATGGCACCTCTCTTCCTTACATCTTGGCCTGAAATTTACGGATTTTGGTTATGGCGGTAGAGCCAGACTCCGAGAACTCTAGGTTACAGAAATGTCTCAGAAACTCCTCAGATCTGCAGAGATGAGCTCCAGTGTTTCCAAGTTATATCACGATTGTGACTTTTATTGGACACCTGTTCCTTGTCAAATATTAAATCCTTTCCCAATAGTTCATTTTAAAATATCACAGTGATTCGTGGTTCAGTGATAGAATGCTCACTTTCTATGCAGGAGACGTGGGTTGGATTCCCAGACCATGCACCTGAAAAAAAAAAAATCCCACAGTGACACCATTTGGTGGGCCTGCAATCAAGACCCCTGAGGTCCACAGATGTTAGACAACTTTCCCATGGGCACACATCTGGAAATGGCAAGGTAGTCTTTAAACCCAGGTCTGTCTGGCTCCCAAGCCCCAGATGACACCACGCTGCCTCAAAAGCTGTGTGGAATTTGGGCACTGAAGCATGCGCAAATGAGAGCTGTCCTTGGGCAGGGTTTTTTCTTTAATGTCTGGGGTGGCCAGTAGAGTGGGGATCAGAATGCAGATTGAGGAAAGTGGACTAATTCCTCTTACTACTGTTCTCTAATCGTCTTCCGGTGGCCTAAGAGGGTTGACTGGCCAGTGGAGTAGGATGATCAGTCTGGGGGGACTCTGGGCTGTCAGCCTGGGCTGGGCTCTTCACCTCAGCTCTAGGACAGACCCTGGTATCTTTGCAGAATGGACAAGTCTTCAAGGACTTAGATGGGTTCCTAGAGCCCAGCTTCGTCACAGCAGATACACTCTGCTAATGTAGCTTCCACTAGAAGGTAGAGTAGAGGGCATTAATATTAGTCTATGCTGGGTGGTTTTTAATAACCATGTTCTTTGGCCACATTACCTTGACTGACATAATCTTTTTCTCTGACTACATTTAGGCCTTCTCCATGTGGTGGGGAAAATTATCACCAGCAGCTCCAGCTTACTTTCCACAGGAGAAAGTATGAGCTCTGGAGCTAGACTCTATAGGTATTTTTAGACAAATTTACTTCACCTCTCTTGGAGTAGTAAAGGAAACTATCTCACAGAGTTGTTTGAGGGCCAAAGGAGATAACAACAGTCAAGGTAAGAACTGTAAAGAGCTCAGGGCTCCCTAGCGAGAGTGCAACAATCGTTAACTGTTGTTACCATTATCTGCATGGCCATCCCAGGAAGGGCTCTGGGCTCATAAGACCACTCTGTGGGCCAACCTCTGTTCTCAGAAATGCTATGATTCGTCAGACCCTAGGTCATGTGCTCACCCTTGTTACCAGAAAGCTCGGTGTCTAAACAGAAGACAGAAGATGGAAAAATTTAGGGAAATTTGAGAGGCAGACAAAAAAGCCAACCAAACCAAACCAAAATAATATCAACAACAAACCCAAAGCTTCTAATCTACTTCAGATTGCCCCAAGCTGTTTTGTTCACTGCCTCAGAGGTTGTTCAGCCTTAATGAGTACTTTAACAGAACCTAGCTTGTGGTTTTCCTTGGTCAACAGTACAATGACTCTTGAATTCTAAGATGTACAGAATACACAGACTTTAGGAGGACTTCTGAAATAGCTCAGCCCAAAGCTGGAGAAGGTACCAGTGACTACTGTTATGCATATCGGAACCCCTGAGCCCTAGAGGAAGCACCTGCAGACAAAAGGAATGGAAAACATAGAGCAATGGCTTCAAAAATCTTTTTATGGTGACCCATGATCTACAACTTGGTACATACATAGGGTAACAAAGTCCAAAGTTTCACCAAAAGATGCTCAGCCTTACCGCCTAAATACTCTTTTCTCTTTTATTCTATTGTGTTTTATTCTTCTCCTCTTTTCTTCTGTGTGCTTTGTTTATTCTACTCTGTTCTCTTCTACTTTATTTTTTTGATGGGTGGGTGGGTGGGTGCATGTTCTGGGAATCAAACCCGGGTTTCCTGCATGGAAGGTGAGCACTCTATCACTGAACCACCTGTGCACCCTCCATTTCATTTTTTAAACACTGGTTTTGACCCATTAAATTGATTATTGCTATCACTTAGGTGTCTAACCACTAAGAGCCAAAGAAAAAAAAACACTGATGCAAAGTGTCTGAAGAGCACTTTTAAGAGCCTATGAAGAAGCTGAACCCAATAGGAAGAACACAGTCTTCATTGCTACACAGTCCTAAGTTGGAATCCCAGTTTATAACTGTACCAGCTGTGAGATGCTAGCTGTGTTGCCTAGCCTCCCAGCACCTCGGTTTCCTCATGGTTAAAATTAGAGAGTAAAACCCAACTTTTAGGGTCCTTGTGAGAGTTGGAAGGTAAAGTGCTTGTCCCTAAAAAGGCTTAAGAAAAACATTAATTACCTTTTCGTGAAGACACCATGCTCAATAATGTAGGTCTTTATATGTGACCTTACCTGTCCCTGAAATAACTTAGTGGTTAGCAGCATGGAGTCTGGAGTAAGACTGCCAAGGTTCAATCTTGCTTCAGACATCTAATAGCTCTGAGAACTTGTACAAGTATTCTAACCTAGCTGTTCTTCAGTTCCTATACCTCTTAAAATGGGAATAATACCTATCTCTTAGGATTTTGTGAAACACAATATACCTGACATGGATTGGCTTTTACCATGGGGATTTACTAGCTTACAAATGTACAGTTCTAAGGTCATAGAAATGTCCCAGTTAAGACATAAACAGGGAAATACCTTCTCTGAAGATCAGTTACTGGCAGGCTTGGGCGCCTCTGTCAGATAGCAAGACACATGGCCATGTCTGCTGACGTTCTCTCCCGGGTTTCCCCTGCTTGAGCTTCTGGTTTCTCCATCTGTGACTTTTTCTCTAAACTTCTCTAGGTATTTCTCTGGGAGCTTCTCTTAATTTCATCTCTTAGCTTCTATATGTGTTTTCTCCTCTTGTAAAGGGCTCCAGTAAGGGGATTAGGACCCACCTTGAATGGAGTGCATCACATCTCAATTGAAGTAACCAAATCAAAAGGTCCCACTTACCATAGGTCTGCACCCACAGGAATGGATTAAAGGAAGATGGCCTTTTCTGGAGTACATGCAACTTCAAACTACCGCACCATTATTGCTGTAATAATGGCGGTTGTACACAAGAAATAAGTGACAGTGAGGAGGGATCCAAGTCTCACCCGGGAGCACGCTAAATACTGAATGTTCGATGATACACACTGGTATAACCTGTTGTTCATTGCCAGTGACTATCTTGACTTAGTGCCTGTGCCTTACAAGTTATTCGGCATTTTGAATAGCATGATAATTGCACCCCATTTGCTTGATATGGCCTCCTGGCACACTCAAACTGACCCTCCATGCTATGAAGGACAGAGTTTAACATGCAGCAGAATCCAACTCAGAATAATGTTTTAAAAGAAGGTTTGGCAGCAGACTCAATATTAATATTTTATGAGAACTAGAATATCTTCAAATCTCAAATACGCTCTGGACTTGAATAGTTGTCCTGCCAACCCATCAGGAGCTGGTAGGAAATGTACGAGAGGTGTGAGTACATACAAGAAAGTCATCTATTCACATTTAAAGATAATTGCTAAGGCAGAATGAAAAGGGTTTGGGGCAAATTTGCACTTGTATTCTCTTTGTATCTTTCTCTTTCCCTTGTCCCTGCCTCTGTCCATGGGACAGGAGTGAAGGCTCCCACTGACTGCCAGATGGAGGGTTGCAACATGCCTTAGGATCTGCTGTTGCTTGACTCATATGCACTCCCCCTTTTCCCATCCAATAAAATTCAGATTTTCATCCAGAGATCCTCTCTACTCCCTCAAATCTAAGTGATTTGTCTCCACCATACTCCTACAGACAAATCAGCAAATTCTGTCTCTGAACATAGCCAGTGGTTCAAGGATATTTTCTGTGTTCTATCTTTGTGGAACTTTTTGTTATTTATAAGTTGGACCTTCTGGAATAATCCTTTAATTTCCTTTCTTTTCTCTTCTGTTTCCATCTCTGTTCTCTTTTTGTTCTTCTTCTGCAAAATATCTTCAGCTTTATCTTCCAATCCTTCCATTTTTTTCTATCGATTCCTAAGACTTCTATTTACATCTCTGAATGTCTTTTTTTTAAGCATCCTGTTTTCTTATTTGGTGGTTCAGTGTTATCTATTAACTCTCTGAGAATATCAATAATACTTGCTTTGAAATTGACCTTTCTCTGCATAGGGTCTGTTTTCTCAGAGTTTCATTTTTCCTCTTGTTTGTTTCAGCTCTGCCTGACTTAGATGCTTTTTTTCAGATACTTATTTATTCTGGACTGGTTGCTTATATTTAAGTGTGGTGAACTAAAACAAACAAACAGAAAAACTGTAAGCTCTGAGTCCATTGGGGTTTGTCAATTGTTTTCTCATTGTAGGCTGATATGGGTCGGGCTGTTCCATGGGAAATGTTAACATCTTCAGAGTTTGACTCTTGGGCTGATCAGAGCTCCCAGGGAAGACTCTTCCACTCTCCTGCTTGGAGATACAAGCCTGGATACCTTGTATATGGGGAACAAGGCTAGAGTTTGAGGTTTCCAAACTTGGGTAGGCAAATATTCACTTATTCTCTGATTTCAGTATGGTACCCATGCCCTTAATTGTGTGTGGAGTCTCCCAGTCCCAAGTCCTTCTATTGTAACCTCACCAGAGTATAAAACTCCAGATATGCTGGGATGGGGAAGAGCAAATACCAAGCCATAGTGAGTAACGAAGGAAGGGTGAAGTCTAGCTGCTTCTTTTTTTAAAAAAAGATGTTCCAATTCACCTTAGACTCCACTGAACTACAGCCTTGGGCATTAATTATAGGGAAGCACACAAAGGATGGATGAAGGCAGGGTAATTGATGCATGAGCCTTTTTGTCTGGAGTACCGATCACAGGTTCAAACAGTTGTGGTCAGCTTAGTAGCGTCACATGGGACCAGGAGAGGCAATCATAGGAGCTAAGAGTTGCTATGGTAGCCTTCCTAAAAAGCAGGTCAAGCTTATAAATGCAGCTCTATCCAGCATTTATAAGTCTCATTTCAGGGTCTCTCATTATTCTCAAATTAATTCTTCTGTAATTCGCTTCAAGTGACAAGATAAAAATGCCCACCAGGCACTGGTATAAAGAAATAGCAGAATGAGGTGGATCATCATGACAATTGCAGTCAAGATTTTCAGGACTAGAACTTTTTTTTTAAATGGCATCACTCCTTTAAAACTATTGTTTTAATAAAGGACTTTTCTTGTTACACAGAACAAGTAGCTGTCCCCCACCATAATATTCCAAAACATTACTCTTTTTTTATTTTTATTTTTTTATTAGAGAAGTTGTAGGTTTTCAGAAAAATCATGCATAAAATACAGAGTTCCCATATATTACCTTAGTCATAACACCGTAAGTTAGTATGGTACATCTGGTGCGATTGATGAAAGAATGTTCTTTATCATTGTACTATTAATTATAGTCCATTTTTTACTCTAGAGTTCAGTGTTTCCACGGTATAGTCCGATGTATACATTTTCTAAATGTTATGCTGGTAACATATATAGAAACCTAAATTTCTCCTTTTGAGCACATTCACACATACATTTTAGTACTGTTAATTATATTCACAGTCTTGGGCTACAATCACCCTAACTGCTTCTTCAGCAATCTTTCACATATCATGCTGTTTTTAGCATACCTTTACCTCCACTTCCAATTCCGAAACCTCTACATAGTCTCTGATGAAAACAGGTCTTCTCTGTTCTTCTCATCAATTTACCTAAAGGTTTCTCAAAACCATCTTTTGATTTAATTGTTTATCTCTTCTTATTTGCTTGCTTTCTACTTGATTGATTGTTGCTCTGATCTTTGTTCCTTTTCTTCTATATACTTTGGATTTAATTTGTTCTTTATTTATATGTTTGAGTCTAGTCTATCAATTTGTTATTTTTTTTTCTAGTTGTCTCATCTCATCTTTGTTCCTGTTCCTCCTTGCTTGCCTATTTTTGTATTAAAAATAATTTTGGTATACTATTTTAATTCTTCTGTTTACTCTTTAACTATGCTTCTTTAAAATTTTTTCCATAGTGGTTGCTATAGAGATTACAAGATGCATCTTCAACTTAACACAATCAACTTTAAAGTAATACTGATCTATTTTTGGTAAAAATTGGAAACTTTGCACTAATATAGCTCCATTTTTTACCTCTCCTCCTCTGTGCAAATATTGTCAAAGACTTTTACGTGTTATAAACATGCAATATGGTGCTATAATTTCTGCCTTGAATAATTACATGTTTTTCTAAAGCTGAGAAGAAATAACATATATATCTACATTATATTTTATATTTATTTTATTATATTATATATTTACCCACATGCCATTCCAAGTGCTCCTCATTCCTTTCTGTGGATTGCTTCACCACCTGGTATCAGTTTTTTTTAACCTGAAGGATTCCTTTAGTTTTCTTTTTACTGTAAGTCTGATAGAAACAAATTCTCGGTTTAATCTGGAAAAGTATTTATTTCACCTCCATTTTTGAAGGATAGCTTTTAATTGCATAATAAATTCTCAGGTTGCAGTCTTTTTTTTCTTTCAGAATTTTAAATAAATCATTCCACCATTGTTTTTTGATGAGAAGTCAACCATTAATTACATGTTTTGCTCTAAGAATGTGATATATCTTTTCTTTTCTCCTGCTGCTTGCAAGACATCTCTTTTCTTTGCCACCAGCATTCTGACCATAATGTGTCTAGGTATTGTTTTTTTGTGTGTGTTTGTCTTACTTTAGGTTCATTCAGTTTCTTAACTCTGTGAGTTAATGTTATTCATTAATATTAGGGAATTTTCAACCATTGTTTCTTCAAATAATTCTTCTGTGTCTTTTTCTCTCTCTTTACCTTTGGGTCTCTTATTACATTTATGTTTGAACATTTTACAGACATAAATGTCTTACAGGTTTCTAAGTGTCTGCTCATTTTTCTTAAATCTTTTTGCTTTCTATTCTTTGGATTTGGTAACTTTTATTGCCCTATTTCTAAATTCACAGCTTCTTTTTTTTTCTGTCATGTCAGATCTAATGTTGACACCACCCAGTGAAATTTCAATTTAATTTTTGTAGTTTTTAGCTCTAAAGATTCTGTTTTATTCTTTTTTTATAGTTTGCATTTTTCTGTTGATATTCTTTATTCATTGACTCATTGTTAACATGTTGTCCCTTTACGTCTTTGAATCTAACTGCTGCTTTGAAATCTGTCTCCTAAGTTCAACACCTGAGCCCACTTGGAGCCAGAATCTATTGGCTGCATTTCCTTCTCAGGATGGTCACACTTTCCTGAATCTTTGTGTGTCTAGTAATTTCTCATTGAAAACTGGACACTGTAATGACTCTGTATTCTGCTGTATTTTCCTGAAAGTTATTGATTTTCTTTATTTTAGTAACTTTTTCCTGTGCTTACGTTGCAGAATCATTCTTCTCCATGGTGAGCAGCCCCACTAAGATCACTGCTCAATTGTTATTTTTACTATTTTATTTTACTTTTTCAACCTGGTTCTCTATAGGTCTCCTCTGTTTCTGCATTGTTTATTGGTCAGACAGAGGTTATATTCAGAAACCTCGAACACATGAGCCTCCTGCCTTCTGCTGTCTGAGCCAAGTGCAGCTGGAGGAACACATTCAAATTCACAGGAAATCCTCAGGTTTCCTCTGACTTTCACTTTTTGCTCTCCTCTCTTGGGTTTCCCCCACTCATTAATATTTTAACAGTCAGCAAACAATGCATGGAGAGTTTATCTCAGCTTTTTTATACTACTCTAGTTTCCAGGATTTCCTCATTACATTTCTGGCTGACCTTCTGCCTGTTCTGAAGCCAGCAAAGCTTCAGTTTTTTGCTTCCTTTCTAGAACTGAGTCTGTGAACTTTAACCTGTAAAACTGCAGGTTTTCATTTCCCCGCCCCGGACCACCTCCAGGTGATAAACCTGCTAGCTTTCTCTGAGAGCCCACAAACCGAGTCCACCATTCCCATCAGTAAACTGTGGTTTTCATTATCTAATAATCTAAGGTGAGAGCAGAATCCCCAGGCAGAAAATACACAGACTCATGGCCATTCCGATGCAGCAGCAGTTTTTAAGATTAAACACTTCTCAATTTTTCTGCCTTTTTGTCATTTTCTAGTGTCCTGAAATAGTTGTTTTTGACAATATTGAGTACTTTTATCTTTATTTACTTCAAAGGGAAATTGTTTGACCTTCTTACACCACCATGCCTGAAGCCAACCTTGGACTGGGATTATTTTAATATTTCATTCACTCAAATATTCTATTACCCACAGCTTTTCATTTTGATCAGAGATGTACTGATGTGAGTAGACTGGTATAGGGACATGGAAGGGGAGCTCTGAATTTTGCATAAGTTACCTCAAATGTGCAAAAATAAATGGGGCAACCAGTGAGGCTGAACACTGAGCTGGGAGTTTCAGAGTTGGGGCCTAGTCTCAGTCCAGCCGCAGAGGCCTCTCTGAGGTTCGCTAACAAAAGTCTCTACAAAGGACACCCCTGGTCTTACCTAACACATCTCACTGCTTCCCATCTTCTCCCCTGGGTCCTTTCCCTGCCTGCCTTCTGCCTGCCTCATGGATTCTGTGACTCTCTGGGGGTGAAAATGACAGAAATTAACTTTCACTTCTCCTCAAGACACCTGGGGCCCCAGAGTGAGGTCATTTCCTTTTCTCTTCTGAGTGGCTGCCGGAATCCATTTTGTTTTCATTTTTGTTATCCATCCCGTCAGTTTGGGGTAGGCAGAAAGGGGAAGTTTTTTTTCCAGGTTACACAAAGGCCAGCATACCTGAACCCCTGCAAACTCTCCCACCCTTTCTGCCTCCAACCTTAAATAGATAAACCCAAGTCAGATTTGGATTTCCTCCTCTTTCTATAGATATCCTCTATAGCCTTGTGCACCAATAGACAAAATTTATATTCCGAAGTCATAAATATGGGCTCTATTGACCAAACATTCAGGCAGCATCCCAGGATCCTTGTTCAAGAAAATGTTCAGCTCAGTAAAATGATGCCTCTGAAAATCTTAAGCGATTCTTAGTCACAAGTTACACTCAAATCCATCTCCTTCGTTAATTGCTCCCCACTTCATGCCAATGCTATGCCTTATTGAGGCTAAGAGCATGGCTGCACTTAGCATTCTGCCATTGTAATTGCCTGTTTGATGAGCCCCCTTCCTCAGCGCCTGAAGACTGAGTTCATATGAAGAAGACCATTCTTATTTGTATCTGTATCCCTAACCCCTAGTGTTATGCATGACAAAAGCTAGACTAAGTGTTGCCTACTGATGCCTACTGAGCAGGCATTCAAAAGCACTTGTCATGTTAATTGAATAGAAGTCACAAGATTGACTAATCTGGTCTCAAATGAATAACTTTTTAAAATAATAAATTTAAGGTGTTTGAGAGCATTTCGACTTCTATTTAATGCTTAGATATACCTATTAGGAGTCATTGTGTGTATGTAACAATAAATTGATGTTAGTACCACTGGGCACACCCAGTGTCCTGAACACTGATCTGGGCATTTAGCTACCAAGGATGGAAGAAAGACAAAGCAGTTTTAAAAGGTCAGATTTAGGATTTAGATTAGACATATTAATGTCAGCTACAAGTTATTTAGAGTTTACTATGTGCTAACTCTTATAATAGGTACTTTTATACATTATTCCATTTATTCTCACAAAAAGTCTTTTGAGAAAATGAGCAGATTGTTTCCAAGTTGCCTTAAAACCCCCGAACTGTATGCTGCAATTGCTGTGAACATCCATCAAAAAGCTCTTTCTTACTATAAATTCACAGTTAATTATTGTCTTGGCCCAAAAATCTGAAGAAAGAAACTCCATGGGGAAACTGAGAGTCTGGATTGTGTTCCCAGGTTAGGAGTAGGAGTCCACTTGGCTGACTCCTATACCAACCTCAAGGTTCTCAGACAATGAAGGGAGCAGAGGAAACCACCCATGGGCTCTCTGTGATTTCGCGGGGTCAGAGAGCAGTTGACCAGTGATTCATGGTGTCTGGCTGGGTCAGCAAGTCTCCTGAGCTCATCTCAGTCGCTTCCTACTCCTGTTGGTCTCTCAATTGGTATAGAACAGAAAACCCCCTCACCCCTCTAGATGTTGGTGTCCTTTCCCCCATTACCTCCACTGCTCTCCGTTCTCTGAGTTTTCATTGCCAAGTGAAGGGACATGTACGAAGAGACTGAATCAGAAGCAGCTACTGGCTAGAGTGGTCTAAGGAAAGAAGGGAGGGATGAGCATTTATCAAGACCCAATTCTGTGTCCATCGTTCACGTCCATTTGATGCCCAGAGTATTCTGTGAGCTAGGTATTTTTAGCACCATTTAAAAGACAAAACAAAAACAAGGCTGAGAGTAGATTGCTCTGGCTCACACACACAGCAAATGGCAGAACCTAAGCCATTCCCGTTATGCCTGGCAGGATTTGTCAGCAAGGCAGTGCTAAATATCTTATAGAATTAGTTTGGAGGTTTTCTAAGTCTGCAAATCTTGGGGCAGGAAGGACATCAGCAGTATTATTAAACCAAAATCCTATAAGAAATCTCTCTGGTGGCAATGGGGCATTGTGACAAACTTGGCTCAGAGCCAAGAAATGATCAGCTGCTCTTGGCCCTTCTTCACTGGGTTTTCTTGGGCAGAGGGATCCCATGGACCCAGTGAGCCCCACAGAAGCTTTTGAAGCCCTGGGCTGGTGGGGCAGGGTCACGCTGAACACAGAGCTTGCTCCCTGGGGCAGCTCACACAGCTTAGATCACAGACCGTGGAAGCTGCCACCACTGCCTGTTGCCTGCTATTGACAGGAAACCACTAGCTACATACACTGATTGAGATGAAAAGAATTCATCTGGGGATATGCTCTTTCTTTAGGACTGCACCAGGAGTTGCCAAGTTATAACTAGAAGGCCCCTCCACCGTAAGTGCCATCAGGATTTGAAGGGACATGGTGAAAAGCCACTGAGGCACTGCCAAGGTAAGGTCCTGCATCTTCTGGTTTCTTGGCCAACTCATTTCTTTGAATTGGATTAATGGTGCTCTGAAGCCCATAGATGTGGGGGCCAGGCAGGAGCACTGTGATGGGGATTATTGGTAGAAAAGGAGGAAATCTGCAGTCTTTTCTGCAGCTGTGAACAGATTGCCGCATCATTGGTTCATTTCTATTTTACAGAGATTGTTTGGTTTTAAAATGTTCGTCTGTCTAGGGTAGAGTCTGCTTCTTGGTCTTTCTTAGTAGGAAAGAGCAGAGAATGAGCCACAGAGGAAAGAGAGGATATAGGTTGTGGGACAGAGAGACTGGAGTGGAAACTCAGCTCTGCCAACCATCAGAGGCTCGGGACAAGTTGCTCCACCTCCCTATAAAGGAGGATAATGCTATCTGCTGGGCAGAGCTGATAAAGGGTGAGCAGTGACTTATGGGGAGCGTATGGCTCAAGGTGAATGATAGGCTGTTGTGGGCTGTGGTGGTTGGTGTTGCTTTATTTATTTATTTTAATGCAATTGCTCTATTTTCCAGACCTGGAGAGAAGGGGGAACAGAGTAGTTTGAATGATGACTTTTTTGGCTAAGAGATCTGTTTTGTCAAGGAAGGCCAACTGTGAAAAGGAAAGAACAGTTGCTAACATATTTCAGGAGGATTTTGTAATTCTAGGGTTTTGATGACTTTCCAGACATTTTCTAGTTTGCCATTGGTTTCATCCTCAATGACTCACATTACCAAAACACTAAAAAAATTGTTGTAATTGTGCTGCAGGAGGTATATGGAATTCTAGATAATGTGTATAGATACTACTACCTCCGGGAGGTGGACCTTAATTCCTTCTTCTTGAGTGTGGATTGGACTTAGAATAGAGCTTGGGAAGGGAAAATAGTAACTTTATAGTGGAGACACTTGGCAGATGCCACCCTAATCAAGTGGTCAAGGTTGAGATCACCAGTGGTCAGTCATTATAACTTCATGGACCCTCTGACATGATGTGATGAGGACACTTCACTTCTGTGATATTCTTCCCCCAAACCCATAACCCTAATCTAATCATCAAAAACAGACAAACCCAATTTGAAGGGCTTTTTACAAATAACCTGATCTTCAAAACTGTCAGAGTCATGAAAAACAGGGGAAGACAGAGAAACTGTCCCTGCCAGAGGAGGCTAAGGAGACATGACCACGAGACGCAGTGCGGGATCCTGGGTGGGACCCCAGAACAGACACAAAAGGACATTAGTGGAAAACTTGGTGAAATCTGAATAAAGTCTGTAGTTTAGTTAATAGTATTGTACCAATGTTGATTTCTTAGTTTTGACAAACGTACCATGGTTAAGTATTATTAACATTAGGGGAAGTTGGGTGAAGGGTATAAGGGAATTCTCTGTACTATCTTTGTAACTTTTCTGTTAATACAAAATTATTCAAAAAAAAATTATGCCTGTCCTAACTTAGAGTAGAAATGGCCAAACTCTCCACATTCTTGGGAAAACGGGTGTCTGTGCCTCAGTGACCCCTGCCAAGATTTGAATATTACCAAAGACCATTACAGGCCTTTGCATTTTTAACTAGTCTCTTTCTCCACCCCCACCTTATTCCTGCATAGCTATTTCCTCTCTTTGTGGCATTTTCATTTATCTTTTCGTTCGGCACACAGTTTTGTGCCCTCACTGCGTGTGCCAGGAGATTTAGGACTAAATGCGTTCCAGTCTGCCCGGTGCAGCTCTGCGGACTGGGGCAGACTCTAGATCCCCGAACACGTGTCTAGCCGCCCACACCTGACCCCTCTCCAGGAAGGAAGGAGGTCAGGAAGGGAGGCCAGTGTGGGTGCACCCTCTGCATGGAGCACAGTGCCCCAATCAGAGTGGAATTTGCCACCCTCTGGGCTCAACCAGCCACATGGAGTCTGTGCCAGCCAAGCAGGTGTGAGCTGAAGGGTAAAAGAGGCTGGAAAACACCTCTTCCCTGCGAAGGAAGCTTTGGCCTGAGGGATGCAGAGTGGGTCCCCAAAGAGCCCCCGCTGTTTGCATTGTATCCCCGGCCTGGGGACCTGCTCTTCTGCCCCAGACACTGCAGCAGTCAGCGCCAGCCATCCGTAGCCAGAGCCCTTGCTTATCAGGTTCAGGTGTGTGGAGAGATAACAGAGATGGAGGGGTCTGAGCCACCCCCTCCCTCACCCACAACCGCCTCCTGGACTCAACAGAACAGGTGTGTCCTTGTTTAAAGGTGATGCCTCATTCAGATTACAGACATGCTTTGGAAGCAGACGATAAAGAAGAAAGAATTATGAAGTCATGGGGAGACAGCAATTAGATGAAAATCAGAACACTTAGATGAAAATCACAACACCTGGGCCTAAAGTACCTTCCCCTGTCAATCTCTTGCTTCCCCCACTGCCAACCTAGATGCTTTCCTCCACTGGCCACTCACTGTCTCTGGAATACATCCTGCCTTTTCTCCTGCCAGTCCCTTTGCCTGGCATGCCCTTCTCTACTTTCTCATCTAGGCAAGTCCTACTTGTTCTAATGCTCAAGATCAGCTGAAATGGCTTCTCTTCTGTCACCAGTGCCCAGAGTCACCCAGCTCGCATGAAGCTCCGGCACACGCCTAGGACCTGGATGGCAGCTCTTGCTTGCAGCTCAGCCTCTCCCTCTCAACCTGGGCTCCTCCAGGGCTGGGTCCATGCCCTACATTCCCCTCGGTCTCCCAGGCCCCAGCACGTTGTCTGACACACAGTGGGACTCCGTAAAGTGGTGCTTGAGTGAAAGAAATAAGAAAAAACCCTCACGTGCAAGTGAAAATCAAAACACAAGGAAGAAAGAATGAAGGAGGAAAGAGCATATAAAATTCAATCAGTTTCTATTTCTTCACTGACACATCACAGGATAGTAAAAATTCACCACGGACGCCTTCCCTAATTCTTACTTGAGTCTAAACTGAAGAACATGTGGCATTTCCATTCTTCTAGATCCTATACGATTCCCAAATGGGAAGGTATAGGATATACAAGAGTCACCAGGGGAGTGCTTGTGGTTTGGAAAGGCACAGTTAGTATTATACACTCCTGATTTATTTTTATTCAATCTTTTTATTTTTCGCATGGTCAGGCATTGGGAATTGAACCTGGGTCTCCGACATGGCAGGCGAGTCAATATTTATTTTGAAATCTCAAAAAGAAGAGTATGATTTTGTCATGTTTCTCAAAGGAAGAAATAGATTTTAAAAGGTTGAAAGAGGTGAATATCGACACTTTGGGATGTTCCCAGGATCAGCCAGTCAGCGTGTTTGGATCTCAGCTACTGGGGCTGTTGGTCAGTTGCGCCCACTGAATCAGGCTTGGGCGCGTTTTTGGACGTGGGCAGCTGTCTGCAGCTTGGGCTCAAGGCACCTGCCAGGAATAGAGGTGGGAAGCCCACCAAGGCATTTACTGAGGCTCTGCTGCTGTGGCTGTGACCCCCTTATGAGGTATTACAGGAGTCACAGGAGCATTGTGGACTCTAGGGCCAGGAGCTCCACGCGTCTTTCTAGCAGTGGGTGTGTTATGGACACTGTGACCCATCAGATGGATCGTTTTCCATTCTATGCGTTAGATTCTAGGTAACTTTTTTTATTGTGAAAAATAACCTATATACAAAAAGCCAAATTTGCATCTAATCATTAGCAATCGTGTAGCATCTCATGGTCTGCTTTTCTGCACCAGTTTAGTGCATAATTTTGGTTTTCTCTCCTAACTTACCTTTTGGTCTGATTCTTCACCTACTTTCCACTCCTGTTGTATTTTATATATTTTTATTAGTGGCTCCAAAACATTTTGGAAATACCAGAAAATGAATATTCAAATAAACAAAAATAAGAGAGTAGTTCCGAAAGAGCATGTGTAGATGTTCAGTAGGAATTAGGAGCCAGCTTATGCTGAATTGTATCCCTGGAATTCTATTATAGTTATACAAATAGCCAAAGTTTCAACTGCTTATTTTTTACAGATATTCCACCTTGTACGGTTACACAAATTAAATAATTATTTCATTTTAATATTCCTTCTTTTCCTACCATTTCTGTCATGCAATCAGATTTTTTGAAATAAAATAAATTCTTTTTTAAAAAAAGTATTGCACATGATGATAGGATCAAAAATAATAACCCATTTCAATATTTCAGTTAAATGGTTTCATGGGACAGGTTGACTTCTCCATATACTATAAATTAACATGGAAAGAGTTATTTCCATTTTGTGGTGTCCCTCTGTGTCTCTAATGGTCTCCCTGGCACTTTTTGGTACCAAGGGGAAGTTTTAGGTCGAGATACAAATCTTGTCGAGGAGAGCAGTGGTAATGCTAGTTAATGTTCAACAATAAGCTTTCTGGGAAAATTGGGACACATACTTACATGCATAATTTTAGCATAAATTTTACTAGCATAAAGAATGTATAGCCCATAGTTTACAAATAATAACAACATACCGAATAATCTTTATTACATATTTCATATGGCCAATTGGTTCTCATAGAATGCTTTCATTGATTTTTTTAATAATTTGAATTTATTTTGATTGTGTTTTTATCCATTCATATTAATCCTAATATTTAAGATTTTTTGAGCTTTTACATTTTGCAAAGCACTGTCCTTGGTATTTTACATTGACTAACACTTTCAAATCTGACAACAACTCGATAAAATAAGTACAATATTATTGTTATTCATTTCTTTTATTTTAACAATTTTTTATACTGTGAAAAATAACATATACACAAAAAAGAAATACATTTCTGAGTACCTTTTAACAAGTAGTTATACAATAGATTTTAAAGTTTGGTATGGGTTACGGGTGTGCGATTTTTCATTTTTCTTCTAGCTGCTCCAAGACACTGCAGACCAAAAGAAATATCAATATATTGATTCAGCAGTTATATTCATTTGCTAAATCCTATCTTCTCAGTTATACTCTTCCTTCTCTTTTTTGTCTTTTTTTTGTGAAAAATAATATATATACAAAAAAGCAATAAATTTCAAAGTACATCGCAACAATTATTTGTAGAACAGATTTCAGAGTTTCATATGGGTTACAGTTCCACAACTTTAGGTTTATATTTCTAGTCACTCTAAGATACTGGAGACTAAAAGAGATACCAGTTTAATGATTCAGCAGTCATATTCATTTGTTAAACCCAACCTTCTCTGTATAACTCCAACATCACCTTTGATCTTTCTCTCGCTTTTGGGGGTATTTGGGCTATGGCCATTCTAACTTTTTCATGTTGGAAGGGACTGTCAATAATATGGGTTAGGGGGATGGAACTAGTTGATGTTCTGGAAAGGCTGGCCCCTCTGCATTTCAGGACTTATCTGGTCCAGGGTGCTTGCATTAATTTTTGTGATGTTCTTGGATCCATCGCCAAGCTGTGGTCACAACTGATGGACAAGCAGACTGTTGGCATGGATGTCTGTTAATGTTTTCATTATGTTAGGGAGAAAGACCAAAGGGAAACCACAAAGGTATAAGTTGGAACTCTACACATTAGTCCACGACATGAGTGACTTTTTGCTAAACCGAGTAATTTTTAAATACTCAAAAGACTTTTCCACAATATTCTGTGCTATTCAGAGTGTAACAGCTACAGACAGGACACTTTCAAGTTCCATCTACATTCTTAACATTTTCTCCTTCGCTTAAGTCTAGGAAATCCACAAAACAAACCAACAGGCCCAGATTCATAGCATTTGCCTATTTCTTGATGTAAAAACTCTCACCATGGCCCATCTCAAGCAACCAATGTGACATGGTTAAGTGTGGAGCTGGGAAGAGATGCCTTGTATGCCATTACATCGCCTTATCACTCCCCAGATACAAGAGACATAAATCCCTTCAAGTACATAGAAAAGAGTAAAATAATTAGAAAGTTATGATGTTTGAGTACTTATTTCCTTTTTTAAAACAGAATTTATTTCATTGTAATTTTATATAAGTTAATTTTTTTTATAATGCATGTGCTCATTGACCAGCTCACAAAATTCCTGAAAATATAACAGTTGACTTGAAAAACAGTACAAGCCAGCCCCAGCATGCCTCTGACTGAGTGGCAGAATTTTTTTCCCAAATTATTTTAAGGACCGTTCTCAGACTTGAAATGAAGTTCTAAAGATCTGTAGTTAAAGAGATTTTTATATCTACCCATCTTACTCTGAATTATTTTCCCCCTCTAGAAATCCTCATCCTTCTAAAGCGCATGCTGTCTGCTTCTAGCAAATCTTCCCACCCCCCACTTTTTTTAACATATTTTTTTTTGTTTTAAAATTTCCAAAATTTACAAATACTCCTCACCCACCAACCACCAACTCCCCTTCCCCACCCTCCCAGTCACCTCTACTCTGCATTCTGTGAGAGGCTTTGCTCAGCAGGGGAGAGAGAGGAGCCTGAGAGGAGACCCAGGGACCAGCTGTGTGCTTGGTGGCTGAGAGAGGGGAGAGAGTCCGGCCCTGCAGGGGGAACTCTCCTTCCACAGCCATCCACCCCCACCCCAGGGGCTGCCAGCTGGCCACCTGCCTCCTAATGGGGAACATTCCCACCTGCAGGCAGGAGAGGGATCCATTTCTGCTGATTCTCCCGCGGATCAACATTGGCTACTCTTTCCTGCTCGATCCTGTGCTCAGGGACCCTATAGAGTGATCCTCAAACGAGAGGTCTTTGCTACCTTGTCAGCTTGAGGGAAGAGTTCGAGATGTTTCCTGGTGGACCAGGTCTCAACACTGGGTTTGCAATGAGCAGAGCGTGCTCTTCATTGGCTGTCTGAGGGCTGGGATTGGTGAGGAGACACCTACCCATGCCTCCCCCCAATGACCAAGCCGTGGCCTCCATTCACAGGTACAGAGGAGGGAAGAGTCCCTCTATCTGTCTTTCTGTCAGGGCCTCACCCCAGCAGCAGCTGCTTCCTCACCTGGGCTGTGACTCAGGGAAAGGGACCTGTTCCCTTCCTCCATTCCTCATCCAGTGGTCTCCCTGACCTCTCCCTAAAGCTCGGGCCTGGCCTTTAAAAGGGATATTTCATTCCTTCCACAATGCTTACCTCCCAGAACGGCCTCTCTCCTTTTGTGGTCTAGAAAGGGTGTAAAACCTTTTACCATGAAGCCCCTTGATGAGAGTGGTTTGCAGCGGATTCTGAGATGCTACGCCATTCGTTTTCAGCAGCATGCAACCTTGCGCTTCAAAACCGGGCTTTCCTAATTGCGCTGTCCGGTAAACCACTCTCTTATCCTGTGCGCTCCGCCCTCCTCCCCACTCCTTTCCTCTTATTTATTTTTGGATTGTCAGGAAATCCATAATATGCATGGACTGCCACAGAAAGACGCATCTATGCATCTTTGGCATTGTTGATATTTGGGCTTTTCTCTCCTGTTGATTGGGAAACCCACTGATAAATGAGTGAAAAGGCCAGAAAAGAAAAGAATGGGGAGAATATGGGCCTTGGACAGCTGGCTTTGCCTGTACATATGCTGTTGTTATAAAAACTTTGGATTTAAAATCTTTTATAAATCTTAGTTGTTAATTACCTTAGTCAATTGCAGGTAAAAGTAGCTGCAAGTTTGGCCGTACCAGGGCAAGTGCTCAAAAAATGCTTCTTTACTGGTGATTTGCTTTTCAAGGACTGGTGAGCTGAGAAGTGTTTTCCCTACAGCCTCTTTCCCTGGTAGAGAACAGGCCTGAGAAGGGAGGGCTGGCAGTTTGGGTGCTTTTCAAGGACTGGTGAGCTGAGAAGTGTTTTCCCTACAGCCTCTTTCCCTGGTAGAGAACAGGCCTGAGAAGGGAGGGCTGGCAGTTTGGGTGCTGGGTGTAATGGACCTTCACAACATGTGGTGTTTGGCGTAAGTTACTCCGTTTAACACCGTGTTTCAGGGGGTTTATAAGTTTTTTAAAAAGCAGGGCATCTCTGCAGCCATATCCCAGGAGGGATTTTTTGCTGTAGGGAATGCACCCACACACTTGTGCACATACCTGCGCATGTGTGCACACACACACACGTACCTACACGCCTGCACCCCCACATACACACCCATAAAAAAATAACTTCCCACAATCAAGAAGTTCCCAAGCCTTGTCCACCTAGTACAAATACAATCACAGCACACCAGCCTTCCCAACGTTACTATTATTTCTATTATGCAAAGTTTCCTGCTTCTGAGCCTTCCACTGCTGTGAATGGGTCATGAAAAGGGGGATGGGGCCCCCTTCCCATTCCCCCCGGGCCAGTCCCAGCCTGGGGGGGTTGTAGGTGGGAGTTCAACCCTGGGGAAGTTGGGGGGGGGGGGTGGAGGTCAGGCGGAAT
>PVIY010039075.1:0-23401 GCA_004026745.1 Myrmecophaga tridactyla
CTGGTGTTGGTCCCACCTCTCCAGCTAGAAGCTAAGTACCCTGAGAGGACAGACCTGTCTTAGACAGCTCTGTAACTCCACGGTACCTTGAAAGAAGTGGGTGCTAATAAAAGTGAGACACGTGTTGAATTGGCTTCTTTTACCCTCATTGATGCACTCACTTATTTAACAGACTTTGGGGGACCTGGTATGAACCCAAACCCTATAGGGAACTGAAAAGCTACTCTCAGAGAACCAGCCAGGAGGAGCTCAATTACCTTCAAAGCTGCCTAATACTCTGCTCCTCAGGCTGGTTCCCTGGATCTGTCTCACCCATACCCCTCAGCCAGAAACCCCACAAGTCTGGGAACCTCCAGGCTCTATATCTGACAAGATGTTCTCCTGAATTTCCTCAGTGGCCCAGACACACCACACTCCCAGCCTTCAGGATACAAAGGGACTCAGAGGGGACAGAGGAGGGAAGAGTATATGCCCAGCAATATAACAAGGCCTGACAGGTTAATTTAAAAAAAACAAATGCAATTCTAACTGGATCAGAGAGTTTGAAGATCTCAGTGCATAGAGACTAGGGGACCCACACCGGGCAGAGGCAGATTGGGGGGCCTTCTCCTTCCTTTATCACTCCTTTCCAACACCAAACAGGACTACATAAAAACAGGCAAGAATCATATGGCAGATCAAGTAAGAAAGTATCAATAAATTAACAGAAGAACCAGGGTGGGAGTCACGAGGTCAAGAGACCCTCAAGGGTGCATCCCAGACAACGCACAGGAGACCCGAGAGGTCAGAAGGGATGGTTCCAGACCTCTTCACAAGCCCCCCACCCACCCTTTCCTAGGTTGGGGGGTTAAATTATTCATTTTGGGGGTGGATTCATTTCTCTCTCTCTTTTTTTTATCCCTGCCCCTGTTTTGATCTCTCTTGGTGCAGTGCTGCTGTTAACAAAAAATACAGCATGTTTGAGACAAAGTGTGTGCAATTCCTCTTCCAGAAAGGAGGCCTTTGAAGAAAAAGGCGAGTGATCAGAATAAAGAGAAGGATTGAAGGAAGGAGGGGGCAGGCAGAGGCAGGGAGGAAGGAGGGAGTCTGGGCTAGGAGGGCAGGCTTTGATCTCGTGCACAGCTTTTGCCTTTTGTGCCTTCTTTATTTCATTGTTGGGAGGAGGGAGTCTTCTGCAAGGGTGTGGAGTGGAGTGGCTGGGAAGGGAGATGATGCTGCAAGTCTCTCATGCTACAGCATCAGATGCCTCTCACCTCTCCCACCCATTCGCCAAGAGGCGTTATCTGGAACGTGTTGGGAAAGGATTAGTGAAAGGGACTGCTTCCCATCCACCATTTCCCAAAGTACACATCTACTCACCCATACACACTTACATATTCACACCCACACATTCACACTACCTCATGCATGTTCACACATACATATTCACACACACACTCCCTCTACATTCATAAAGAAACACACACACTAATACACATCCTGATAATGTTTTTGCAGATACCATCAATAGCTTCTATTATATTCTCTCCTTGTGGGCTGCGGCACAGCCTGCCCCCCAGCCTTGAAAAACCCACAACCCCCATCTCCATCCCCGTCCCAGCCCGCTCCAGTCTCTTGCAGGCCCTAAGTCTCTGTTTTGGGTCAGATTTCTTCCACTGCCCTAGCTCTGGAACATCTCTACTCTTCTCACAATGCCAGCCTTCAGGTGACTAAACTAATCCACTTAAGCCAAAGCAATAATAACCAATAACAGCTTACTATGTGGTGAATCTCAGTGAGATCCAGACTTTTTAAAAATGTTTTTATCGACAAATCTTCACATAATACAGCTCATACATAGTGTACAATCGGTGGTTCACAATTGCATCACATGGTTGAGCACTTATCACCTTGATCATTTTTAGAACATTTGCATCACTCCATAAAAAGAAATAAAAAGAAAAAAAAACTCATACATCACATATCCTTTACTCCTCCTTCTCACTGACCACTAGTATTTCTATCTACCCAATTAATTTTTCCCCTTATCCCATCTATTATTTGTTTATTTTTCATCCATTTTTTTATGCAACTGTCCATACCCTGGATAAAAGGAGCATCAGACACAAGGTTTTCACAATCACACAGCCACGTTATAAAAATGATGCCATTATACAATCACCTTCAAGAATCAAGGCTACTGGAACACAGCTCAACAGTTTCAGGCACTTCCCTCTAGCCACTCTGATACACCACAAACTAAAAAGGGGATGTCTATATAATATATAAGAATAACCTCCAGGTTAACCTCTCATCTCTATTTGAAATCTCTCACTCACTTAAACTTTATTTTGTCTCATTTCTCTCTTCCCTCTTTTGGTCAAGAAGGTTTTCTCAGTCTCATGATGCTGGGTACCAATTCATCTCCAGGAGTCCTGTCCCATGTTGCCAGGGAGACTTACACCCCTGGGAGTCATGTCCCATGCAGTGGGGGAGGCCAGTGAGTTCACCTGCTGAATTGGCTTAGAGAGAGAGAGACCATATCTGAGCAACAAAAGAGATTCTCTGGGGGTGATTCTTAGCATAATTATAAATAGTTTAGTCTATCCTCTGCAGGAATAAAAAACCCCAAGATCAAGGGTTCAGCCTACTGGTTTGTTTGTCCCCACTGCTTGTGAAAATATCAGGAATTCTCCAAGTGGGGAAGTTTAATATTTTCACCTTTTTTCCCAGTGTCCCAAGGGGACTTTGCAAATATTTATTTATTCACTGCCCAAATTATTCTTGGATATATCAGGGCATCACACTAACCTGGACTAACCAACAAGATCGCATGCACTATTCAAGATTCCATGTACTCTTGGTGTTCAACTAAACTGACCATACAAGTTAAATTAGGTAATGCCTTACCCAAAATATAAATTTTGTACCAGATAAACATCTATCCGTCTGGTCTCACACAGAACTTGAAGTTTTAAAATATGGATGATATCCTGTATTCAGATCTATCTTAGTCCTATCCAGATCAGCTTCATCATATCTCTAGTCGAAGTCTGATCTTTTTTCCAACTTTTTAAATAGTTCCTGTATGGGGTACTGCTGACTCTCAGAGCTTCAGAGCTCTAATTCTGAGTCTCAAGTGTCAAATAAAATACCCGAAGTTTCTGGGAAAGACCAGGTTATATAGAAACAACTCAGAGACATTCAGGCTGTAATATGAGAGAAGGCCTCATCCTAAAAGACTGCAGCTGCAATAGTGGAGTTTTGCGCCTCATCGTGGGCTGGTGGGAGGGCTCTTTAAGAAATGGGTGCAGGTAAGTTTCTCTCCTTAAAATTGTACCAAGTCTCCCACAGAACATAACCTGGTCCAGTGAGGACTCCCCTTAGAGCTTCCAGACTCTTGAAAAAGGGACCCTAACCATTAGGGCTAGGAAGGCATCTCCTGCATGCTGGCTGGATGCGCCTGAGGAGGCTGCTGGCTTGGGAATGAATGGGAGAGGAAGGTCTTCTCTTAGATAGGAAGTCTCCTATCTCCATGGGCCACAGGCATCAATAAGGCCACCCGCCACCTTTCCATGAAACAAGTGTTTCTTAAGACGTTGTGTGTTTCCAGGGCAAGCTGGGCACATAGTCTACCGTACCTCTTCCACTGGGCCTACGGCTATGTTGGATAAGTAGTATATGTGCTTAGCAAATGAGAATTTATGAGACACTGAAAAATACTATTCCATCCCCTTGCTGAATTCTTTTGGCTCAGTCCCAACTTAAACCAACAGGGTCTGTGTTCCAATTCAGTCAATGTATTTATTATTCTGTGCTGTCACAGCTGAAGTTTTCTTAGGGTGGTGAATTACCCTTTACTGTCATGTTCTAGGTGTCCCTCTCTCCCCTGCTCCCCTCCTGCATCTGTAGCCTATGAAAGTTTCCTCCCCCTCGTGAGGAAGAGGACTCAGCTTTTATTCCAGGCAGTCTCTCAGGTGGGAAGTGGCATAGGTAAGAGTACAGGCTTCAGACTCACACAGGTCTGAGCTTTCATCCCAGCCAAGCAACTTACCAGCTCCGGGGAAGCCACTTTACTCCTCTGACTCTTGGTTTCATTTGCAGTAAAGTGGAACTTGTGACTCCCAATTTTCTAACTCCAGGACAGAACTTCCCCTTGACCAGGAAACTGGTATATCAAGTGCTAATTAATATCACTACTTAGATGTCTAATAGGGATCTCAAACTTAGTTGGCCAAAAAGCAAACTTGCGACATTCCACCCTAAATCAGCTCCTCTCCTGGTCTCTGTGTCTCAACAAATGCCAACTTCATTCTCCTACTTGCTCAAGCCAATACTCTCAGATGCCCCATACCCCATAACCTAATCGTCTCAGTGTGCCTTCAAAATATATCCAGAAAGCCACCCTATCCCCCCACCTGAACCTCTTCCACCTTGTCCCAAGCCATCATCATCTATCTTCCCGACTGGTCCCCAAGCTTCCTATTCTCTGTGTTGTGGTCACAACAAGTAAGTTAGAGTGATCCCATGAAAATGCAAGTAATTCATGTCACTCCAAATTCTGTAAAAGGTCTGCACCTCAGTAAAATCCAAAACCTTCACAATGACCTGCCCCAGCCCCTTCTGACCTGACCTACTGCTTTCTCACTCATCCTCTCCACTCCAGCCATACCAACCTCCTTGTCCTTCCTTGAGCTTGACATACCCTCTCCAGCCTCAAGATCTTTGCACTTGCTGTTCCTACTATCTTGAAAGCCTTCTTTCCAGACCTGCGCATGGCTTGCTCCCTTGTCTCCTTCAAGACTCTGTGTGAACATCACCTTCTCAGTGAGACTCTTTCTAACCTTTCCTGAGCTCTCTTTCTGTTTTCCCTATGCTATCTTTCTCCATGGTCCTTATTGCCATTTGACATATCTTTTCCTTTTTACTAGTTTGTTTTGTTTATTGTCTGTCTCCCCTCACTTGAATTGATCTCTTTGAAGGCATAGTTTTTGTTTACTAATATATCTGCAAAGCTAGAACAATGCCTGACACATAGGTAACATAAAATAAAACTTTGTTGAATAAATAAAAAGAATGAGTGATATTTATTAAACACTTTCTATATGTCAGTCATTATTTAATCACTTTCCATGTATTCACTCATTCAGTTGTCAACCTGTCTCTATTAGGTAGGCACTTTCGTAATCCCCATGATAGTAATAGCTGGAGACTGCTGCGACTGCTGGGAAGAATAAATGAGATAATGCATGCAAAGTGCAAGGCTTATAGTAAACACTCAATAAGTGGTGACAGTTACTATTATTTTCTGCATCAACCAAATAATCTACACCCATTTCCTGAACACTGCCTACATGACCAGCCCTGTGCTTGGCATGAGGAGACTGACAGCTTGGGTTGGATAGGGAAGCAGGAAGGGCTGAGCTGAAGATAACCTTAAAATTAGCCAGGGCAGGGGCCACTGTCTCAATGAGAAGCACAGCCCACCATCAACAAAGGTTGATCAATAGGACAAGGGCCTGGGCTAAAGCCCCAGCGTGCTGGGCAAACCCACAAGCATGGACATACCGGGGCAAGGAGAAGGTCAGTTTCAAAGTATTGAATTAAGTGGGAGGATTGCATTTTAGTTGTGTGTTCACCCTTCCCACCCCACTCCCACCAGTCAGTATTTCCCTGCTCTGTGTAACCCCAGAGAACATGTCACTTTCCTTATCTTGGCTCTGGTCCCTCATCTATAAAATTGAAGGTGATTGTACTATGCATTCTAAAAGGCTCCTCTGACTCTGAACTGCTGTCTTTCTATTTCCTCTGGTCAGAAAATGCAAAATACCTCGAGGGGCTGCCAACCCCGTGGGTGGGATTAGAGAGGCATGTGAGGTGAAAGCTGCTCTCTTTATCTCCCATGCGACTCTGCTGGCTGGCAGGGGTGAGCTGGTGCTTCCTAGGAGGCTGCTCACTGGCCATTTTAGACCTGGACTCCCCAAAGTGCTGACTCCAGAGCATCTCTCTGCTCATTTTCTATGCATTGAACTTCAAACACCGGAGAGGCTCTCAGGCAGCAAGACAGGGGGGATTTGGCCATTATATTTTCTCTCACTCCTTTTTCCCTTCATCTCCCTCAAGACAGGATTATCCGTTGCACCTATTAATTCTTGTCTGGAAGCAGCAAACCAGCCTTTTTCTTTTGTGGAATTTTATAACCTGCTTTCTCTCTCTGTTGCAATGGAGAGGACTAGATGCCATTCCTTCTGTTCAGGGAGTGTGAAGGGGTGTACTCTGAGTCAATGGACTGGGGAGCCAGCTATATGATTTCCCCACACCTTCTCCCCAAGCACAGTCGTACATGGAGAGGAAGGGAAGTTGTGACTTTTCTGATGCCCCAGGAGACCCCTCAGGGAATGTGTGCCTGACACTTAGGATCCTGCTAGGAGATGGCATCCCTAATCTGCTCCCAAAGGCATGACCGATTAATACATCTGCCATTTGCTAAATGCCTCCCAAATTCAGTCCACTAGATACCAGGAAAATGGCACAGCCTAAGGGAGAAGCCGAATGAGGAAGGCCAGCGAAACCAGTGTTTTAAGTGCTTTGAGAGTAGAAAGCACAGAGGAACATCAAGCTGAGGCAAGGAAGACTCACCACTAAAGGGGACTCTTGTTTGGGCTTTTGAAAGGTAAGGAGGAATTACGGGGAAGCGGGAAAAAGAGGGAACAAAATATGCACAGATCAGGAGACATAAAAGCATAAGGTAAATTTCTCCATTTTTTTCTCCAAAAAAAAATTGGCTCATTTGGGGAAAAACTAAGAGTTGAATTAATGAGAGAAGTGAGACTTTGTACACGACTGCAAAAAGTTTGGAGTTTCTCGTAGAGTGACAGAAGCCCCTGAAAGATATTATGCAAGGGCATGAAATGCTCAGATTTGTGTTTTAAAAAGGCAACTCCTATTACAATGCAGAGGAAAGATGCAGATGTGTTTGGCCAGTTGTTCAAAACTGAAGACTAGAGTAAAATCTGTTAGGAGGGCATTACAGTCATCATCCAGGGTAAAAATGACCAGAAGCAGCAGAGCAGAGAAAACAAACTAGAGTCATATTTAGAAGATAGAATTGCCAGGTCTTTGAGC
This sequence comes from Myrmecophaga tridactyla, assembly GCA_004026745.1. Classification (NCBI taxonomy): domain Eukaryota; kingdom Metazoa; phylum Chordata; class Mammalia; order Pilosa; family Myrmecophagidae; genus Myrmecophaga; species Myrmecophaga tridactyla. Next base: position 7,105 of record PVIY010039075.1, read on the forward strand.
CTGATTCAATGATGATGTAAGAAGAAGGAAGGAGCAAACAGAAGAAGAAAAAGAAGGAAGGAAAAACGACCCTGAATTGCTCATTTTTAGTGACTCGGTGGTTGATAGTGACATTTGTTGTTTAAAAACATTCTATGAGGAGCAGATTTGCAGGGGAGGATGCTAAGCCTATTTTCAGCACATCTGAGTTTGAGGTACTAGTGAGCCATGCAAGAGGAGGAACTGACAAAGCAGTCAGGAGATGGGTCTGCAGCACAGTGGAGGGCCTGGCTGGCAACAGAATGAGGAGGTCCTCAGGTACAGAAGCCACCCAAGGCAATGGGTGTGGGTGCAATTTCCCTTGGAACGTATATAGAGTTGTAATAGTGTGCCCCAAATTCATGTCTACCTGGAACCTCAGAATGTAATCTAATTTACGGATAGGATCTTTGCAAATGTAATTAATAAAGAGGAGGTGTTACTAGATGTGAGTGGGGGCTAAATCCAATCACTAATGTTGTCATAAGAAGAGAACAGGCACATAGAGACCCACAGGGAGACACACCTGTGACTAGGGAGGCAAAGACTGGAGTTACACAGCTCCAGGCCAAGGAACACTTAGGATTACCAGCCACCACCAGAAGGTAGAAGAGAGGCAAGAAAGAGATTCTTTCTCAGAGCCTCCTTTAAAAGAAACCAACACCTTGATTTCAGACTTCTGTCCTCTTGAATTGTAAGAGTATAATTTCAGCTGTTTTAAGCTACCCACTCTGCGGTTATTTGGTAGAGCAGCCCGAGGAAACTAAGACAGTGGGGAAAAAGAAGTGGGTGGAGGTCTAACTCCAGGAAATAACCAACACTGAAGGGGGAAAGGAGACTGACAAAGGGGATTTAAACAGTCTCTGATACAAAAATGAAAGTTCACTCATGGCTTTTGGGGATGTCTCTGTGTAGGTGCCCCGTATGGGGGTGCTCTGGGGAGGGGACACTGCATCAGGTGGGTTCTTCCTGGGTCCTGCCTCTGCATCCCTCATGCTCCTCACAATACAACTGATGCAAGCTCATACGGGGGTCACCTTGGACAGCAGCCATTCATCCTCACTGCTAGGAGGAGGCAATGTCCCAGTGCTGAGAAATGAGCTCATCCTTATAATGGGCAGAACCCCCAACTCAAGCCCACTCACCAGCTCTAATGTCTGGGTTTCTGTATCAATCCCTGGACCAAGTTCCTGTTCTGATAAAGTGCCTTATCCCATGGGTTCTTTGGATTCCAATTAGCCTTTGTGCACCGCCCAATCCCAGATCTAGGGTCCTGGTCTGAAAACATACTCACTGCTGATCCCCACATCCTACAAGCAGCTCAGGAGGGTATCCAAGGCCAACTGCCTTCAGGCTGGATATTTGAGTTTCATCCTTCCTGGAAGCATATCGTGAGCGTCCTTTGATAAGGATGACCCAATATAGACTTTTGCTTGACCAGTGACTAGATGACAACTTTGTCAGTGAACACTGAGCTTACCAGGCATGAAACCCTGTTGCCAACTGGATCATCACCTCCCCAGAGAGAAAATCTGAGGGCTAGATGCCAGATGTCTTTCCTATCTGCACCTATTATAATTAACCTGTCTCATCTCCACCCTGCAGCCCCAGCACCCCAGATATGATATTATACTCCACATTCCTCTCATGTCAGCAAGTCCTCTGCTTCTCTCCATTCATTACTACAGTTTCCATAGCACTACCTTGATACACAGCAGTCACTGGAATGGCTTTTTGATGCCAATTATGGATGCTCAGGGATCTTGCTGCCTTCTCAGTTGAAGGCAGAGTTTAAAATCTGCCTTCCCTACCCCAAGCTTCTTTCTTCCATGTTTCCTTCCTTCTGCCTATCCTCTTAAAAGCACAGAAGAAAGAAAGAAAATAAAGTCTATTATCTCCTCTCTCTTTCTGTAGCATACCAACTCTTAGACTTTTTATTGTCATTAAGCTGTAAAATGGCCCACAATTTAAAGTGCTATCCATTCCAAGTACATGGTCATTTAAATGGGGATCCATGGCTCAGTCCTTGCCCTTGAAAAAGTTATGGTCCAACTAGGAGGAGGGGCTCTAGTCACCCAGTCAGTAAGCAGCAGAGCCAGTGCTTGTTTCTAAAGTCAGTGCTCTCAGCCGCTTTGCTAAAGGACCTCTCGAGGGAAGGAAAACAAAACACTTACTGCCAGTACCAGGCCCTGAACCAAGAATCTGAACCGCCATCATCGCATTTAATCATCACAATAAGTCTACAAATGAAGCATTTAAATGCCCATTTTACAAGGGAGAGAAGGGCATGAGATGTGACATGGAGGCACTGTGGGTTTTGGATGTAGAACAATACGTGGTACAGTCTAGCGAGAGTGCTGGGTGGCTGGCTGTGCAGCTTGGGAATATGCCTGTCGCTGTTTGTGCTCTGCTTTCTCACCTGAATATGCAAATGACCTCTAAGATGTTTCCAGCTCTGAATTTTCTCACTCCCAGCATTGCGTGGGCATTTGGAAAGCCACCCTCAGCCAGAGGGGTATTTCCAGAGTGTCCAAAACATTCCTCTTGGACCATAATTTTCCGCATATGGAAGCAACCTGGACTCTACTCACCTGTTTCTCCCCCATCTTCTGGCTTTCAGTGTGCCAGATCCTGGACTTTAAGGCAGGTTCCTGTAGAATCTTCAACATCATCCTAAGTGGTGTAGGAGAGCTTCTTGGACTGAGTGCTCAGAGAAGATTTGGGGGAGGAGGAGAACTGGAAGTGAGCATGGACACCCGAGTAGATTTCAAAATAGCAGAGAAAAACAAAAGACCGTCTATATGAAGATATACCTTCTGGACTGGTTCTCTGTGGTCTGGGAGTGCAGGCAGTTCGGTGCCTCTTCCCAAGAGAAAACACTGGCCATCCCCCCTTCAAGATCGCATAGGCACCTACACTCAGAAAGCCACAGATTCTCTTATTTTGCTAAACCACCAAAAGCAGGCAGGGTGGTCCACTGCAATAGTTTCCAACTTGTTTGCTTGTTGGTTTAAGCAGTGGGGCCTTTTGAACCCTGATGTGTAGACGTGGATCTGCGAGTGTGAAAATGGTGTAGATGGCAACAGGTCCTGTGGCTTTGTCTCCCTCCCTCACACCATTTCCTCCCGAGTGGGCACTGAGGAGAGCTCTGATGATGCTTCAGGGTTTGGAGGGGTAATGTTTGAGAGTGAGAGATCAGCTAGGAAGCTTTCATTGTAAATAACAACAACACAAAACTAAATCATATACCTCAACTCATTTTAAACCACAAGAAATTTTATAAACTGACATAGTAAGAAATCCAAAGGTAAGTAGCACCAACGATTCCAGCAGCTCCACTCCCTCAGCAAAAGACCAGGATGGTTTTTGCTCTGGTTTTCTTTTGTTTATAATTCTCAGCCACGTTCAGGATGTTTGCTATGTGGACGCTTTCCTTAGGCTGCCTCCCCTCATGTCACAAGACGGCTGCCACAATTCCACGTGTCAGTTACAGAGGCAGAGATGCAACCAGTTCTTTCGTGTAATTCTTTTTAAAAATTAGGAAACCTTTCCCAGAGACTGTCCAACCCTACCGCTTCTCTATACCTAGAAATGCTTCAAACACACAAGCTGTAACTAATTGAAACCCACCCCACCATCTGCACCCGGGACAGGAATGCGGCTTTTCTCCTGTGAATCATATGGCTGAATGCAGAAGGGTGGATGCCTGAGCATAATCAAGATTCTATTAGCAAGGCAACCACCAGGGTGGGCTAAAGATGAAGCTGCTGCCCAGGGGCCTGGAGGATTTGGGTTCTCACCTGGCTCTGCTACTAATTGGTATTTATCCTTCAGGGCTCTCCATGAGCCACTTGCCTTTTTTCTTTTATTCTGCCAGCCTTGGGCGAAAATCCTAATTTAGGCCTAACTGCTTTTCCTGCTCGGAAGTGCAATTGTGTGAGCTCTAGCTGGAGTGAGAAGCTGTGCTGCTGTTCAGGGCCAGCAAGGACCGTGCCCAGGCCCACATGACGTGGTGTCCCCATGAGAATGCATCTCGTTGTTTGGGTGCTCAAGGCTGTCAGGCTGGGGGAGTGAGGTGAAGGAGACTCTGATAATTGGAATTTCCCACCTGTAGATATTGCACAGGCTGCAGCATAGCATTTCCACTTTCTACCTGTGTGACCTTGAGCAAGTTACTCAATATCTCCAGTGGCCCAATTTCCTTATATATATATATATATCCAATGGGGATTATGATAGTTCCAAGTTCATAGGGGGTACACGAGGATTATCTGGGTTCTGACATGGGAAACACTTAGCACATGGTCAGTTCTCAAGAAAAGGCAGCTCATCCCCATCTTCATCATCAGCACCACCATCATCATCTCATCATTGTCATAATTATTCAGATATATCAACACAGCATCGTGATGCTGAAGAGGACTGCCTAGGAGGTAAGGGGTAGAAGGATTTCAGCTCCCAGTGCTCTGAACCTTCTGAACTGCTTGGGTGGAGGGGGGCAATGGAATGCACTCATGTTCCCATTTTCAAACCAGAGGTTCCAAGGGTGGGAGAAGCAACACACCTGGCACATGACAAACCGGGTGATTCTTTGGAGCCCTGTATTTTGTGGACTCAGTGATGGTCTTGGAAAAAGGAAGCAGTTAACAGATGGATCATTAGCATCGTTACATTCATCATGCTAACTGCCCCCAGCACCCACAACTGCTCTCCTCCAAACACCCACCCACAGTTGCTCCCTCATGGTTCCCCTCTCTAAATGCTTCCCATCTGCCTGTGCCCCCTCCGGTGGCTCTGCCCTCCCCCACACTGACTCTGTGGTTCCAGGCTGCCCTTGGGGGTATAGTTAGTGTCTGTTAGGAAATGAGACCAAGGAAAGGGCAAGCACATTTGGGCAATTCCTCTCAAGCTTCAGGACCTGCCTGGAAAGTAGGTGGAAGAGGGGCTAGAATTGGTCATTTGTGCTTCCTCACGAGAAAGCATCAGGCAATCCATGTGGTGCCATCTGGATGTGTCTAGGGTGGGAAAGCCAGGCGAGGCAGCCCCTATGACAGCTCTGGGTGGGAAATCAGCCACATGTGTAGTTAGGTGCACTCAGTATATATGGTCTGGAGGCCATTTCCAGCGTTTGATCACCAAATACTCTGCCTGACTTAGTTACCTTTGTTCTCTGAAACTGCCTCTCTGCTAGCTTTCTCTCTCTCTCTCTCTTCTCAACCTCTCTTTTCCCTGTAGACTTCCTCTCCACTTCCACAAACTTCCATTCCCAGGCTTCCTCTCTCCTCCACATACACTCAGAGTCCAGAGGCCTTCCTTGGCAGGACATCATCGGGGTCAAGCTAAGGCAAGAATATGCACTTAGGTGTTTGGGCCAGAGGTCTGGGGAAGAACAAGTGTGGAGAGGGGACCTAAAGGACATTGGTTTGTGACTGAAAATAGGAGCTCCAGCACAGAGAGCATCTGCTCAGGGGACTGTGGACAGCTGCTCACAGAGGTCCCACCCCAGAAGATGGAATAAAGAGGTGGAATAAAGAGGATGCAAGTGATAATAGAGTAGGACAGCATCAGTGATGGTGGCAGTGGGTGGGTGAGGAGAGTGCAGGGCTGGGAGGAGAGCTGGCCCAGGTGTGAGATAGAGGTCAACAATGCTGGGCAGAGAAAGAGGGAAGAGGAGAGTATGAGAAGGCTTGGCTGAATTCTCCTTCAGAGAGAAAGTTGGCAGACCGCATCTACCAGTTTATTTCTACTAATTAAGCCTCAAATAAAGTTAATCATGAGCGAAATAGTTAAGTCAGCTAAGTTTGCATTTAGCAACTTCACACCACTCACCTGCAGCTTCAGCCCTGCTCTAAGGCAAATGTTGGCCCGTTTCAGTTGTCTTGAAGGGAGTCTGGTAGGTCATGGGTCCACTCCAGGGTGCCCAGCAGGCTCACAGAGGCAGGAATCCCACTGTGGCCCTCTTTCCAGAGAACATCATGGACCAGGTCCTGCCTTCTGCTTCTTCTGCCACTGTCCGCTGGTCAAACCGCAGAGGGCTGTGTCTGTCCCCACGGAGCCTCTGCCAGGAGCAACTTTGCCTTCTTTTCTCATCTTCCTCATGGAGTGAGCCTTCCACCTTCACTCAGCTCCACCTATAGAGGGTCCCCAATCCCATAAGGAAAGAAGCTACTTTCCAACACATGTAGGAATGGGGACCACAGGAACATGGGGCCCTGCATCTGAACAGGAAATGGCACCTAGAGGGATACCATAAGTGCTGAGAAAAGCCATGTTGACTTGTAAGAGCAGGTAGCCAACTCCTGAGAGGTATAACTAGGAAACAGTTTTATTTTTCTAATAAATGCTACCCAACTGTGTTCTCTCAAGCCTTCTCTTTCCCACTGGGTAGCAGCTTCCTTAATGACATCTTGGCCCAATTCCATAGCTTTTCAGTCACTTTCATTCATTAGAACAATTTCATACTGATCCCTAAGACTCAGTCTTGTTCACTTGTAAACTTCAATATCAAACTCAGATCAAAGCTCCCCTCCTGGGGCTATAATGATGTAGTGTATGTGTGTGTGTGTGTGTGTGTGTGTGTGTGTGTGTGTGTGTGTAAGAGAGAGAGAAAGAGAGAGATGGGGATGGAAAGAATAGGATTGCCAAGTTTAGTGGATACAAATGCAGGACACACAGTTAAATTTGAATTTCAAAAAACAAATATTTTTTAGGATAAGTATGTCCCATACAATATTTAGGATATACTTATACTTTAAAAATTCATCATCTGAGATTCATATTTAATGGAGGTATTTTATCTCACAGCCTTTGAGAGGGGGTATGATACACAGTTTGGCTCTTGGGTAGCTCTGCCTTTTCCTCTCCTTCTCCACAGTAGAATACCCACAGGGTACACTGTGAGGTTCTGGAATTGCTATCCTCACAGCTACCACCCTGCCTTCCAGGACCAGAAGGAGAGGATCTGGAGAAAGGAAGTGACTTTTGGGGAAAGGGAGGAGAGTGCTTTCTTTTCTCAAAGCCAAGGGGAGAAAGTTCTGCAAGACTCATTCATAAAGACTGGGAGCTCTGCAAGAAGGGAAGATGGGCTTTGTGTTTCCTGTTGGTGGTCTCCTTATCCTATAGACCTGTTGAGCTTCCCTGAACAGTCTGAACAGACAGAGATAAAACTGGAGAGAGATGGTGACAAGCCTGTACTCCCTCCATGTGATAAGCCTGAGGGATTCTCTGTGATACTCCACCCCTCGTAGTTGTGGTCAAGGTGGGGACTCTGGCCACAGAGTCTGACCAGAGTCTGTGTGGACTGGACCCATGTGGAGAAAGTGTGGAAAAGGTTGACCCAGAGCTGGATTTCCCACACAGGGGTATTGGGCAGGCAGCAGCTCCCAAAGAACCCTCCCATGCACTCCTGGTTGAGTTGGCTTTGTGATGTCTGACACAGAGGGCAGCAGAGCCAGTATGCGATACCCAGAGGGATGGCTACTACTGGAAAGAGGTCTGCTACCTGAGCAGATGACTAGGTAAGGATGTGTCTCTGCTGCAGCTATGCCATCCCACTAGATATCTTGTTAAAATCCATTTAACACTAGGCTAATGCCAGGGAGAGGGAAGAGGGAAGATTTGGTGGAGAAAGTCCTGGATGGAGGGTCAGATGCCATGCTCTTGGCTCTGGTCATTGGTTGTTGACCTGGAGTGAGCCACTTTCCCTCCTGGTCTTCAATCTCATCTCCTATTAGATGAGCAGCTGGCCCGTCATCCAACCTCTAGTGTGTGTTACTGTCATTGTAGAGATGCTCTGGGGGGAGGACAGTAAGGGAAGGGAAGAAAGCCAAAGAGGACCATTTCCATAAGGACATGGGAACTAAGGGTTAGGAGTGGTATCTTTACTTCCTCATAACCATCTTCTCTGCTAGGAGGCCACCATTGCCCTTTCCTCAAACTACCCTTCTCCTAACTCTTCTGTGGCTGCAAAAGGAGGACCAAGAGGAGTCAGCATCCTGAGGAGCCAAGGACTTGACCCACCTGCTTTCACCAAGGCCAGAATCCTGATGGGGAGGGGGACAGGACACAGGGCACACACAGTGTGACAGCCACAGAGCTCATCCCATCCTGGCATGATCGAGGACCTGCTGTGTGGTAGGCTTTTATTTATATGCTTTATAGAAGGCAAACTGTTTACAGTCTCAGTTCATTCTCATTACAACCCTTTGAGATATTATTGCTCCCATTTTATAGGCAGGGGAAGCTGAGACTGGCTTAATTAAGTATTTATATATCGCTTTGGTTCTAACACATGCCCTACACTGTTTAATTTTTTCCTCCTCCTTCCACTCGAGTGAAAAAACTGCTGTTATTCAGTCAATCAATGGCAAGTCAGCCTTGTGGGAAGCCATCTGATATTTCAAACCTACAACTCTGATTGTCATGTTTCAAAAACAGTGCACTTTCCATATCATTATATCGCCTTAATGCACCCCTGTCTTAAGGAGGGCAGAGGTGAGTAGGGTGTGAGTCTCTTGTGCTCAGGCTTCCTCCCAGGTCAGCATTCAGCCAACAGCCCTAGGACTTCTCCATCTGTTGTTTAAGACCCAGCTCTGTTCTGATTGGTTGGTCTTCACGCTGCACCACTTGTTAAATATCTTCGATATAATCCTTGGCCTGTCATTCTGCACCAAGGTCTCACCAGCAGATTAATGCATAAATGAGCCCTGACGTACACACAGAGCTGCCCTGGCCCTTTAAAGGAAACAGGGAAGAAGAAAAATATGGGTCCCACTCTCAGAAGTTCAGTGTCGGGAGGCCTGAACATTCACAAGGCAAATTTGAAGCAGGATGAAAACTGTCCCAGACTCTAGGATAGGGAGCTGATCAATGATGAATTGCCTCAATGTGAGCTGAAGACTCCATACCTCATAGCCACTTCTTAAAAAAAAACAAAATGAGAAAAAAAAATCCTTTTTTCTGAGGCCCCACAAGATGGTAGGTGCTTCTACATGGCGCATCTTATTTAATCACCAATATCAACTCAGCACTGATTACATATCAAGTAACATGGAAGAAGGAGAGGATGGGAGCAGTCCAAGGCATGGTTTCTGCTGTGCAGGAATCCGCAGTCATAGAAATTCATAACTGCCCTGGTCTTGGAGGGGTGGGGAAAGGCCTAGTTTTAGGACCCTACAAGCTTGAGCTAGAAACCTGGCTTTGCTCTGATATCCTCCTTGGAGGACAACTGAGGAGTCAATGAAATCAGGCATGTGGACATGCCAGCACAGTCCCAGGCACACACTGTGACTCTGTCATCACTGGTTGCTTTCTTTCTTTCCCACAGACATTTCTTTCACTTGATGTGACTTTTATTCTGTGCATGGTGACAAATATTTTCTCCCTTAATAGCCCTTTACTATGTATGTGTGTGTGTGTTTGTGTGTGTGTGTGTTGTGAAATACACTTTTTTAAAAGAAAAATTTTAGATCTAGAGAAAATTTGTGAAGGTCACACAGACGTCCCATATACCCAACGCATGGTTTCCCTTATTAGTAACATCTTGCATTATTAGTATAGTTCATCTGTCACAACTAATGAACCAGTATTAATATATTGTTACTAACTAAAGTCTATACTTTATTCATATTTCCTTAGTTTTCTTTATAACATCCTCTTTCTGTTCCAAGATCCCATTCAGTATACTATATACATTTAGGCATCATGTCTCCTTAGGGGCCTCTTGGCTATGACAGTTTCTCAAAGTTTCCTTGCTTTTGATGTCCTTGATGGTTTTTAAAAATACTAGGATATTGGGCGGCTGCCGTGGCTCAGCAGGCAGAGCTCCGACCTGCCGTGCTGGAGGTCTGGAGTTCGATCCCTGGTGCCTCCTACCCATATGCAAATTAAAAAAAAAAAAAGAAAAAAAAATACTAGGCTATTTTGTAGGATGTCCCTCAGTTGGGATTTGTTTGATATTTTCCCTATACTTAAACTTAAGACATGTTCTTCTGGGAGGAAGACTACAAAAGTAAAGTGCCTTTTTCATCACATTCCATCAAGGGCATATACTATCAACTTGTCATTGATCGTGTTAATCTTGATCAACTGCCTGAAATAGAATTTGTCAAGACTCAACACTATAAAATTACTCTTCTTCCCCTTTTCTCATTATTTGTTTTGTTCTGCTTTTTTTTTTTTTTGAGGGGGGGGAAATATCATCCCTAAAATATTCCCTATTTGCAGTAGACAGACTTATCAAATGAAACAAAAAATTAAACCATAAGGTTTAATTTTGGAAGTCTAAAGTAAACAAGAAAGAGAAGTAAATTCAAGGAGGAGGCAATCAATAGAGCTACAGGGAGAGGAAAGCCTTAAACTGGAGTCTTCAAGGTGAGATAGCTGGTGTTTGGCCTGGAGATGAGGCGTGGGGAAAGCATTCCAAGTTTGGGAAATGACATGGCAAAGGCATGGAGTGTGGGTAAACATGCAAGCCCAAGGTCAGCACAGAGCTGGCACTGCCCCACTGGGGGTAGATGGTCCAGGAATGTCCAGACTGGGTAGACGCACTGCATGCTTTAGAAAAATAAGACCTTCCTCCTAAAAACTATTTGAATCTTGTGATTTCAATAGGAATCAGAGCTAAAAACAGATTAAGTAGCCGTGGGAACAAAGGGGGCTGCAGAGCTGAGCCCTTCTCCACACCTCCCCAAGTGGCTCCACCTCATACCCTCAGCTCCACTGCAATGGCAACCGGTGGTTCAGTGTGAAAAGGTCTGTAGGTGAAGAGGTCAAGTTCTCAAGCACCCAACTACATGCCTCGCTTGCATGTATATGTTTGCACAGTTACCCAGGTTTTAGGCAAAGTCTAACATGCCCCTGCAAGTTTACAGACATATTCCTGTGTTTGTGCCACTCATACCATCATGGGTGCAGGCAGACCTGTACTGTCAGGCACGCAGGTACTTGTGAGCACGTGCAAGCAGACAAAGGGCACGCTGCACGAGCTGCGGTCTATGAAAGCTGATAAGCCAACTCTGGCACCCCACTGCTTGTTGCCAGCTCAGCCCCTGCTGCCGGGGCAGGTGAGCCTATTCATCTCTGTCTCCAGCATCTTCACCTCCATCAGCTGCTTCACCACCCCTGCATGGGCCATGCTTGGGGACTGGGCTGCAGTGCAAGCGTTCTCAAGGGAAGTTGCAGAAGAAAAAGCCAGTAAATACTTAATCTCTGACTGGCTGAAAGTGCTAATAACCAATATGGGGGGAAAAAATGTGCATCTTGTAGTCTCTGGGAACTGTGTTTCTACTTCATTTGCAACTCTGTGGGAAGGCCCACAGGGATTGCCAAAGGAAAGAAGATATTGGTTTTAAAAAAGGAAAAATAAAAGTTACTCTTTCCTTTGACTTGTCCTACAGATAGGCAAAGGCTTGAGGTCTCCAAGTAGAAAGATGCAGGTTGGCCCCAGGGAAGCTCCCAAGGTATATGGCAGGGTGGGGAGAAGTGGGTGAGGCCAGTACCAGAAGCTCTTCTCTGTGAACTTGGATGGACATAGCCAGGCACTGCCAGGCTTGGAGTCACAGAGGCTAAGGTCAAATGCTGGCTGTACCACTATGAGATCTAGTGCATTTAAAATAATTTCTCTGAGGGGTGCGAGCGTAGTTCAGTGATAGAATTCTCGCCTGCCGTGCGAGAGACCCAGGTTCGATTACCAGCCCATGCACTTCCCAAACAAACAAACAAACAAACAAATAAATGAAAAACCAAACCAAACAAAAAATTTCAACAAATGGTGCTGCAATAGGGGGTTACTCACATGGAAAAAGAATGAAATGTGACCCCCGCCATAGAGCACACAAAGAAAGAAAAACAATTCCTAAAATAATCTCAAACTCAGGTTCATTTTTTAATTCCAGAGTTTCAGGTATACAGAAAAAAATCATGCATAAAATCCAGAGTTCCCATGTATTTCCTTCAAAGAAACAGCATTTCCTATTTTAACAATTTTCTTTAGTGTGGGGTACCTTTGTTAGAACTGATGAAAAAATATTATAATCCTATTATGACATAATGTCCATAGTTTATATTGGGATTCACTATGTTGTATAATAATGTGGTAGTGTTTTTAAAGTTTTTATTCTAGAAACATATATGCAAGCTAAACTTTCCCCTTTAATCCCATTCAAATATATAATTCAGTGATATTAATTCCATTAACAAGGTTGCATTATATCATCACAAGTGGAATTTCTGTACCAGTGAAGCATTAACTCTCCATTCCCTACCCCCACCCCAGCCTCTGGTAACCTTTATCCTAGTTTCAGACTCCATGAATTTGCTTACTCTAATTTTTTCATGTCAACGAGGTCAGACACTGTCCTTTTCTGTCTGGCTTATTTTCACTCAACATGATGTCCTCAAGGCTCATCCATATTGCGGCACGTATCAGAACTGCATTCTTTTTCACAGCTGAATAATGTTCCATTGCATGTATATACCGCATTTGGTTTATCTGTTCATCTGCTGATGGACACTTCGGCGGCTTCCGTCATTTGGCAATTATAAATGAAGCCACTGTGAATGTTGGTGTGCAGATTTCTGTTCAGGTCCCTGCTTTGAATTATATACCTAGAAGTTCCAGGTCATATGGTAAACCAATATTTTACATCCTGAAGAATGACCAACATGTTTTTGACAGAGACTGCACCATTTTACATTTTCATGAACAGTGACCAAATGCCCCTATTTCTCCATATCCTCTCTAACGCTTGTTATTTTCCATTTTTTTTAATAGTAGCCATTCTAGTGGAAGTGAAATAATATCTCACTATGGTTTTTATTTTACATTTCCCTAGTAACTAATGAAGTTGAGAATCTTTTCATGTGCTTCTTAGCCACTTGTATGTCTCCTTGGAGAAACATCTATTCAAGTCTTTGGCCCATTTTGTAATTGGGTTGTTTGTCTTTTTATTGTTGAGTTGTAGGATTTTTTTATATATTCTAGATATTAAACCCTTACCAAATATGTGGTTTTCAAATATTTCCTCCCATTCTCTAGGTGTCTTTTTAGCTTCCTGATGGAATCCATAGATACACAAAAGTTTATAAATTTGATGAATTCTTATTTATTTATTTTTATGTTTTCTTTATGTTTACTTTGGTGTAAAGTCTAAGGAACCATTGACCCTGAAGATTCTTCCCTGTATTTTCTACAAGGAAGTTTATAAATTGGTTCTAATATTTGGGTCTTTGTTTCATTTTGAGTTGATTTTTTTATTTTATAAAGTAGGGGTCTTTGGCATATAGATATCCAGCTTTTCCAGTACCATTTATAGAAGAGCCTATTCTTTCCCAATTCAGTAGACTTGGCACCCTTGTCATAAAACAATTGGCCATATACATAAGGGTTCATTTGAACTCTCAATTTGATTCCTTTCATCTATGTGTCTGTCCTAGTGTCATTACTATTATTGTAGCTTTACCATAAATTTTAAAATTGGGAAGTGTGAGTCCTCCAGTTTTCTACTTCATTTTCAAGATGGTTTCCCTAGCCAGCCCCTGAGCACCATGGCTCTCTCCCGACCTCGTTACAGTAGAAGAGCACGCCAGGGAGGGGGCCTCAGACCTGAGTGAGAAGACAGACCCTGCGTGAGAAACTAGTTAGCTCATGCCATGGGGACAATGCAGAGAAAGTGAACTGGTTCTTATTCTGATCTTAAAAAGGAGAGGATGGTCCTACGTGAGCAGGAATCCCAGCAATCCAGGAACAGCAGTCATAAACAGAAAAACCAAGAGTATATTTTCAATTTTGTTCCCTCCCTTCTGTGAGAGGAAATGTGAGGAGCTTAAAATTGATGTCTGCCCTAAAAGCCTGGTTATTTCTGCATTAAAGGTGTGGAATGATATTCTGAGCAGTCAAGTAACTTGTCTAAGACCTCACACTGGCAGAGGCGGTGCTAAACCCTGGCTGTGTGCCCTTCCCGTTACGCCCCACTGCACCTCCTAAGGGTCTCCTGTTAGGCTGGGGTCCTTCAAGCCATCCTCAGTTGTTGACCATATTGGTCCAAGTCCCTCCACTCAGGCCTTCTGCCTGCCCTCCCTCCTCCCTTGACCAGAGCTGTCATCCACACACCACGCTGTCAACAGATAACACTTTCAGACAGCGCTGATGAACCACCCAAACAAGTGGCACAGACAGTAAGTGCTATAGATTTTAAAATTAGCCCAGAAAGCCCTAGGCACACATGGAAAGGGCAGAAGGACTCTCTGAGTATTGCAAGGAAGGAGAAGCAGTAAGGACAAAGGCCTGAGCCACAGTGACACTCCCCTACTCACCACCTCAATGCTGCAAGAGCTCCCAAGGCCATGACAAAGGTCTCTCTGAGAGAAGGCCACAGGCAGGAGGGCACTACTGAGACAGGTGCCATCCTATGTGAATATATAACGAAGGGCCAGACACCTCTAGTGACCAAGGCCTATAAGCAGTGTTCCTCTGCCTTGGGACTGGAGAGTGTACATAATGGAAGGAAAGCAAGGAAGGGCAGAGAATGAAATCAGTCAACAGGGAAATGAAGCCAAGGCAAGTGTGCATAAAAAGATTAGCCTTTATTCTGATCGCCTCCCTGCACAGGAGGCTTACAGTGGGATTCTCCAGCTGTATTCTCTGTGGGTGCCATGGAATTCAGGTGTGCAGAACCCAAATTCACAGCTGGAAACAGAGATTAAGGGTGGTACATTGAAAGCCAGTATCAGAAAGAGAAGCTAAAGTTAGGCGTGGAACTGCAAAAGAGAGGAGAATGGAAAGTGTCAGATGGTGTGAGCAAGGGACAGAGCTGGTCTGGGAAAATACTTAAAGCAGATAATTTTTCACTGTACAGGACTTTCCCAATCATTGCAGCCTTGCTTCCCACATAGTGATAACCAAACACCCCTTACAAATTTCTGAAACTGTTTCCAGGAGGACAGTAGGGTTTCCATTGAAGTATTCACAATCGAATCCCTGGGAGTTGTCGTAAAACAATTACCACCTCCACCACAAAAAGACCTCAACCCGACTGTCAGAGTCAGCGCTCTGGGGCTGGCATTTCTCCTGTGCAAGCAAGTCTAGGGTTTGGGGAATGGGATGGCATCCACTAACTGAGACTTTGGTGCTGGCTGGCTCTCCATATACTCACCTATTTCAAACATTCCAGCCTCCCCCTTCCTTCTTTACCTTGAAGGCATAAACTCCTGCAAATAGAAATGCCCCTCTAGCCTTTGCTTGGACTGAGAGTCTTTGGTGCAGCTACCGCTCTCCATGGTAGGGGGCACCTCCTACTTCTTTAGGATGAGGAGTCTGAAGTCCAATAGTCCGCCTCGTCCCAGCCTCCCAGATACCAGTTATTTCGCAGGTGAGAAATTCCTGCTGAGTTCTATGTAAACAGGCTTCTGATTAAACTGGAGAAGTTAGGAGATGAACACCAATATAAAGATTTTCATATTTTTTTATTATAAATAACCCAAATATTTGGTCCCATTTCCAGTTTAAATGGGTAAACCATAATATTGATGGTTAGCAACAGATACAAGATGAATTGAGCTTCCCTACCAGCTAGCTGAACCACTTTTAATGGGGAATATATCGAAGCTATAAATTCCTGCAGACAGGATTGCTGTGCAATAGCATAATATATCTTCTATTCAATCTTTTATACATTATGTTTTGTCCTGCATTCCAGTGGATATATTTATGGATCTGGCACTTTTCTGTGAAGAGGCACCAAGCACCACCTTTTTTCCCTCTTTTAACATTTGGATGGCCTTTGTAGAGAGAAATCACTTGTGTTATACAAGAGCTGGAGTGTGGCACCTTTGTCCTCATGGGTAAGTCTCCTCTATAGAAATGAGGCTCTAGGTCCCCAACCTTTCTGGGATCTTATTACCCTTTGGGAGGCAGAGGTGCCAAAGAAAATGAGTGGATGGTTATAAGTAGAAAAGCCAGCCCATGGCCCTCTGTCCTGGCACAGCAGTTGGTGAACTCTAGCTCTGAGTGTGGTTTTTTTATTTGTTCATTTGTTTTGGTGATTTGATATAATCCATTTTTTTATAAACTTTTTATTAATTAAAAAACTTAACAAAAGAACATTGATATATCATTCCATTCTACATATACAATCAGTAATTCTTAATATTATCATATAGTTGCATATTCATCATTTTTTAGAACATTTGCATCGATTTAGAGAAAGAAATAAAAAGACATCAGAAAAAGAAATAAAACAATAATAGAGAAAAAAAGATTATACATACCATACCCCTTACC